>VZTX01019683.1:0-15613 GCA_013400915.1 Pardalotus punctatus | reverse complement strand
CAGCCTGGCCCCTGCCCCTGTCGCCTGCCTGGCGCTTGCCCGCTACCAATGTAACCTGCCCGGCCCCTACCCCTGTCACCTGCCTGCCCCCTCCTGCCCGCTGCCCCTTGCCCGGAGCCTCTGTCAGCTGCCTTCTTGCTGCCCCCTGCATCTGTCACCTGTCTGTCCCTGTCACCTCTCTGCCCCTTGCCCGCTGTCCCAGTCACCTGCGTGCCCACAGCCCCTTGCCTGCTGTTCCTGTCGCCTAACTGTCCCCTGTCACCTGCCTGTCTCCTGCCCCTCTCACCTGCCTGCTCGTCGCCCCTGGCCCCTGTCTGCTGCCGCTGCCTGTCACCTGCCTGTCCCTTGCCCACCCCTACCCACTGCTGGGCAAATACCACTGAAGGCTCAGGCCATGGCGTTGTTCCACAGCAGCCAGTATGTACCCAGCGCATTATTGTTCGTGAACCGCCCCCCCAGTCCATGTCAAAACAAAACAAGGCTTTGTTGAAGGATTGTGGCATTAAAAGTGAGTTAAATTTTAGCAAATGAACCACTGATGGTTTATCATTTGCATTGAAAGTGCTTTAAACAACACCTGCATATTTTTGTTTAATGCAGTTATGTGCTGTCTGTCTCTATCACAAGTGAAGGGGGTATGAATGATAAACCACAAATTTGAATGAATAATGAGCTGTATAGTCAAAAGGATGCCCTGGGATATTCTCCAATGAGAATTCTCATAGTCCTATCACAGTTGGATTAAATTTTGGAATTCAGCTGTTATCATAAGGCAAAAGTCCTCATAGCAGGCATCAGAATAATGAAGCTGTTTCAGAACACATCTGTTTTAGGATAGTATGTTCCATTGCCTTCTTAATATAGAAGTTATTCCTCTTAAGAGTTTAAGGGACTTAAAAAAAAGAAAATAGGAAAGGAAATGAATAAACACAGAAGTTACACACAGTGAAAGCAGCATGTCTAACCCCAGGTGACAACACATGGAGCTGCAAGTCTTAGAAGAATGAAACTCATCTGGTATTTGTGATAGCTACTGGGATAACATTTACCTATGTTTTTCTTCTGCAACCAATTTTCAGACCAATAAGGCTGAAAAAATGCTGTATGAAGATTAAAAACTTTATCTGGTTAATCGTATGAGTATTTATTTTTCCCTGCTATAAATAGACTGATGACAGGTGCTTGTTTAAGTTCAGCTCTGCTTCTGTTTGGTATCAAAATTCATCTGACATGGACAGGAGCACTGGGTTAACTTACAGGCCAGCAGAAGGAGAGAAAGCAGCTCTGCCAAAAAACTTTTAAGTCCAGGCAAATATTTAATTCAGGGTCTGATTCACAGCTGATGAATCATGTTCATAAAACTGTCAGCCCTGCACGTGAGCAATGAACTCATACTGCACTCCTCGCAAAACTTTTTATTATGCTTTGCTTTTATTGGTACAAGCATTTGCTCAGGATGTCAAACAGTAAATCCTTTTGGACAAAAGGAACTTCAAGTCAGATACCTTAACAATGCAATTTATATCTCTGCTTTAAAGGTTCAAAGAGAATACTGCTTGTTAGAGCAGTGTTTTTACTACTCCAAAGTAGAAGAGGCAGGTAATACTTGTCTTTTCTCCATCAGGCTTACAGTAGTGTGATGAGCACCTTGCTCTTTCTCAAGCACTCATGTGCCAAGCTGATATTTAGCGATACTGCAGTGATCATGTTCTAACAGCTGGTACAAGTGGTGTTCCTTCTCTTGCAGCTGTGGTTGGCCTGCTGTACCCCTGCATCGACAGCCACCTCGGGGAGCCCCACAAGTTCAAGCGGGAGTGGGCCAGCGTCATGCGCTGCATCGCGGTGTTCGTGGGCATCAACCACGCCAGTGCTGTATCCTTCAGCTAGTGCTTGCTTACTCTGTGCTCATGAAATTCTGTCTCCCACTCAGGTCTGGGAGAATTGTAAAGGTAAGGGTGGTGCTTCTGGCAGAGAAGTTCTGTGAGAGCTGCTGTGCACTGCAGGAATTACTGCAAGATGTATAACAGCTTATTTAAAGTTATGGGAGGGAAGAGGGATCAGCTTCATAGTATGTCTTGTATAACTACAAGCATAACAGTGTAATTTTGTGTTGTTTTCATCTATATCGTGTCTACATCTAAAATGTAACACAATTAACTAGTGACGTGCTAGTGAGAAACACAAAATAAGAGTGTTCTTTTTGTTGGATAGTGCTGGTTTGAGCAGAAAACCTAAGTCAGCTGGATTACCCAGGTTACTTGAGACAAAAATACATAGAAGTTAAATTTATTTAAATGTAGTATATTCTCTAGATGCTCAGTGTGACAAAAATTGATGTTGGCTTTGCAGTCATGCTCCAGTCAGAGTCAATAAGAGCTATGATTGCTTTGCAGGTCTGAAAACCAAATTCTCAGCGTATTGTATTTGAAGATGGAGAACTGTGCTCGCTTTCAGTTTGAGTTCTCCCTTGTTCAGTTTCAGCAGCGGGATATCTGCAGACTTAAAAGGATTGTCCTTAACATCTTTTTCCAGAAACTAGATTTTGCAAACAACGTCCAGCTGTCCCTGACTCTGGCAGCCTTATCACTGGGGCTTTGGTGGACATTTGATCGTTCAAGAAGTGGTCTCGGACTTGGAATTACAATAGCCTTTGTAGCAACTCTGATAACCCAGTTTCTTGTATATAATGGTGTTTATCAGTAAGTTAAACTTCTAAAATACTATTTCAATTCTCCTGTTTTAGCTAAAAACATGGGTGCACGTGAACTGGAATTTAGTTATTAACATATTTGACACATTTTTATGGGAAGAAATTGTCTAAGGTGATGGTCCACTTGTTCCAAATGACCAGACTCAGAACTGGGAGTGGAAGGTGGGGAGCAGATGAATTGGGATGTATGTGGAAATTGTAACAGCTCAGAAAACTGAAGTTTTACTGGCTCTCAGCAGAGTGAATTTCTAAACTTTACTGGCTAGGACATGGAGGTTTAGAAGCTTATGAAGTTTACAGACTTCATTTGGTCTCCCAGTTTCCTTCTTCTCTGTTGCTGCTGTTTTGTTTCAGTCCAGGGAGAAAGTTCTGTAGCATCTTGTTAACAGAATGTAAGATGATGAAAGTAACTTGTCTCTGACTTACTTCCTTTTCTTTACTAGGTATACATCCCCAGATTTCCTTTACATTCGTTCTTGGCTTCCATGTATATTTTTCTCAGGAGGCGTGACTGTAGGAAACATAGGACGCCAGCTGGCTATGGTAATTACTGAATAATTAGTAGTTTCCTTAACAATCCAAATGCCTTCCACTGTTGTTAGCTGAAGAACAAACTATGCCTTGAAGGGTATGACTCACAAACTGACAGAGTTAAATAGATGTATTCCTAAGAGCTGAACTGTAAGCAGACAACCTGTGTTGCCAGTGGAGTGGGTATTGTCTCAGTAAGTGGTGGAGTATCTTTTGTATTTAACTTCTTCCTGCAGCAGCCTAAATAAGAATGGAATGAGTACATTGATCCTGCTCCATCACTGCTTAGAATTAACATCTGTGGTAGCTGGAGAACTGAGACATTGATGGGCTTTGTCTAATTATTTATACCCTAAAGTATATATGAGGAAATGCCCCTGTATAGCATCTAATTCCACTGCTCTAGAATCAAATATTCTCTTGCTGGTCACTTAAGACATGGTTCAAGTATCACTCCATATATAGGATAATACAAATTGCTGTTTTGTTTGCTAGGTTCTTAAGGAATTATTTCCTTGTGGCACATGGAGAGTAAACCTGTCTGTGTGTTTGCACATCAGCCTAAGGCTTGGTTGTGAAAAGTGTTCTGACACTGATGGATAGTAATAATTATTATTGTATTGATTTAACTTCTGTCTTCTTTGCTATGTAAGTCCTGTATCCTGGAAAACATCCTTCAAGTATTTAACTTTCCTAAGGCTGCTGTGGTTTATCTGTCTTCAATTTTTAGTGAAGGAAGGGCATTTGAGGTTCTTTAAACACAAGTTCAATATTTCCCCTTCAAATCCCCCTGGTGCATACAATCTGCATTTGGGTTTATTTAGGACTATATGTTTTGGGGGAAAGAGAAGGTATAATTTCTCTTTTTAAATTTGCCACTCACATCAAGTTAAAAACGTACATTAACTTCATTCTATTGAAGCTTTGCTATTGCAGCAGAGTGTCAAAATAAAATTAGTCAGTTTTATGCTACAATTCTATATTTCACACTGGCATATGCAGTGCTTCCGCTTGCTCTGCTGCTCCTATTAGAATGCAAAGGAAGGGAGCCTTAAACTAGAAAGAGCTAAAATGAATTTAGACACATAGAGCTTTCTTCCTTTGATATTTTTTCACCTGACATCTCACTTGAATGTAGTTAAAATCAGACTGGATCCTGCCTGCAGCTTTCCTGTCAATCTTTTCATCTTCCTTATAAAGAAAGGGGGAAGTTGGCAAGGCAGAGCTTTTTATTCTGGTTATTTGGAGGTATCTTCTCATGTGTTTTACATTGCCATTACTTAGTCAGGAAAAACTCGGAGAAATGCAGCATTTTCATAGGAACACTTTTGCAAGACATTGTGAAGGATTCAGTGCTGGAAATTCAAAGCAGTCTATAATTCAGTCAACCACATCTTTCTTCTACAGGGGTAATTCAAAACTATCAATATGTTTTGTCAGCTATTGTGGATGTGGCAGGAAGATGGAATGTAGCACTTTTTTAACCCATATGTGACTATAACAGTTATTTCTGTTGCTGTATCTGCTGCATGTGACAGTTGCAGATCAAACAACAGATATTTTTTGGACTTGTCCAGAGTAGAAGGTGGCACCTGTAGAAATTAGTGGAATAAAGTTGCTTTCCTTCTTCCTCAGCCCCTGTCTAGCTTTTACAGTTAGAAAATAAACTAGAAGTAAAATGAAAAGTGTGCCTAAGCCATCTCCTTCCGTGCTGATAAATGTTAGCTGGGAGATGGAGCTGCTTTCCAGTCATGGGATTTCAAGGGAGCTCAAATGTAGTGGCAAAGTGCAATGTGACCTTTAAGCAAACCTGCTGTTAGCAGAGACTTTTGGGTTTGGGTTGGTTTTTTGGTTTGTTTTTTTTCTTGAGGATGAAATCCATTGTTTTCTTTTAGTAGCTTTTATAGCAAAAGAGGAGGTGAAGGTGCTGCTGCTGCCATCAGCTCTTTCTGCTCATTATGACACCTGAAGTTGTTCAGTCAGTGCTCATCAGCTGGGTTGAGTGGATGGAAACACTTCATTTTCAGCTGTAGCCATCATTCTCAGCATCTGACAAATGAGGGTGGTATTCAGAGCTTGGGCCTCACAAATATCTATTGTTTACTAGTGCTAGAGGCTGGAGAACTGAGAATGCATTCAATTCTTGAAAATATATTTGTATTTTGACCTTAGAAAGAGAACATGTTACAAGCTTTGTTTCAAAGAAAAGTTGGTTAAATTTCTTATAGTGACATACTACAGGGTTCCATGCTAGAAAAGGGACTTAGGAGGAAATGAGTTCAGCTCTGATACCAGGCTTTGGCTGGAAAATAAAGTAACTTGTGGTTAAAGGGCTGTTAAAAACTGAATTAATGTCCATTAAGTGAAGCACTGCATACCTTCTGCTAAGAAATAAACTGAGATAGAGAGAAAAGATAACGAAGTCTTATAAAAAGCAGTGCAGTTGGCAATGGGTTTTTCAGATACACTGATTGAGGCAACAAACACACATAGTGATTTCTTTTATTTTCTTTTTAGTCCACAGTTAAGGAGCACATCCTTGTTAAGCTTTTATAAGCCATGCTTGCTAGGTTGTTGTCAGCCTAACTGGAGTTAGTTGACTATTTAATAATTGAAAATACTGCATAATGTAGTCATTTATCAGGTGGCATTAAAACCTAACATGTTTGATGTTCTTTATCCATAGGGTATTCCAGAGAAACCACACAATGACTAAGTCTTTGAAGAAGAATGCCCAGTGCCAGTGTGGAAACAACATTATGAAGATGTGTTCCTTTTTAAAACTGAAGATTATTTAGAAGAAATAATCTCTTTATGGGCTCACTGCACAAATGACTTGTGGGGAAAAAAAATATTAATCCACTCTTAGAATAGCCAAGTGAAATTAACTGCTTATCTTGAAATCTTACCCTGATTTACCACATAAGCATTTGCATATGGCTGTTCTCTGGAAGAGTTTAACACCAAGTGCATACAACTGTTCAGGCTAAGTGGCAGTTTTCCAAGTATTAGATTCCACTGTAAGTTATTGAATCAGCTGCCGTGTTTTAAAGCCTTGAAACTGAAATTTAATTACAAGCCCTTGTATCAGTGCCCAAAGGAAGTAGATCGATGGTGCTTAACAATGATGAAGTATGGTTTAATAGGAATAGTATTTATCCAAATCTTTAAAAAATAGGGTTATTTAAAAATAAGAGTGATCGAAACAGATTAAAGGCATCGCACTAATGCTTTTAGGAGTCTTATGAAGGAATCATGCCCTTACTTGTAATGCTGCATTAAGTTTGTGTCTTTGACGGTGGAGAGGGTTTGAGGGATGAGAAGGCTGGAAGCCTTGGTTTGGAATTTCTAAATTACTTCAGTACAAGAGGTGAACACTGGAGACAATCTTGTTCAAACGTGAACCTTTACCAAGAGATTCCGACTGGAAATTTCATTACTCCTGAGGCTTGCAGTTAGACTTGCAAGAATCAAGTTCTGGCCACAATTCAGTAAGAAATCTAAGTGTGTGTGAGTAGTTTTGTTTAATATTAGATACCTGCTTCAGTGTCTCACCAAAGAACATCTTAAGTATCTCAAATGTCTGGTGTCACTGAAAAAACATGCATTGCGTGTCATTGCTTGGCCATCAAGTGTGTGCCCCAAACTTTTTCAATTTGCCATTTCCTCCTAGAGCTGTCCTTTGAATCAGTGTTTGGACTGAAACTATTAGAAACAGAATTGGGCCTAATATGTGATTTAAACTGTATGTGAAGAATAGCAAACAGCTTGTTTTCTCAGTTCAGTTTCTGAAAGAGATCACTACTTGTTTTTACACAACCCTATAGAACTTGCAATCTGTGATTGCCTTCTTAAAAACAAAAAGTGCTTATGTCACTACATTAAACATTTGGTGTTTCTTAATACATAGTTCTGGTGAGCACAACGTATTCATTTGATAGCTTAGACCACAGGAGACCTAAATAGCAAGTATTAGGTCTTAAAAGTTGAAGTGCAATGTACAGTAAGTCTGAGCCTCAAGTTCTCTTCAATATCGATCATTTCTTATGAGAGATTAAAGAGAAAAGGGTTCTGAGTTCATTTCAATGCTGCATGGAGTCAAATGGAGCAATAATTTATTTAACTAGTAAAGCTAGTTTTGTTGTATCTTACATTGAACCCAAATTTTTAGAAATACTCCAATTTTGTGGTTATGGTGTACTTGTAAACTTTTATGGATTTGCCTTTTTGTATTATGCAATTTTATTTTTTTTTTTGTGTTCTTTTCCAGTCTTACATGGCTTCAGTTATAGTTAGAGGCATCAGTTAAAGATTGAACCATCAAAAAAGATGTTGAGGCCAGGTAGCTCTTCTGGCTGTTTTCACTCTTCTAAGGGAATGCTAGCTACAAAAGTTTAGCACAAAGTCTATACTACAGAGCAGACCCCAATTCTAACCTTGCTTTGGTGTAAATCAAGAGTAATTTCATTGGTATAAGTTCTTTCCTCAAATGTTCAAAACCTAAATAATCAAATTTTATAGAACTACTTGAAGAGATCAGGATGGTTTCAGCTCAGCTGTTTAAGGGGTTGCTGCCTGCTGGGGAGACAGCTTTGTGACCATCTTGAAACCCATTTCAAAATGTAATAAAACGAGATGTAAGCGAAGCTGACAGTGATCTCTATGGATATTTGATAGAGAAGTATTTAAGATTTATTTGTAAAGACTGAAACTAAATCTGTATGTGTTAGAAATAATGCAGCCAAAAATGTAAGTCAAAAGTTCATTTTTTGCCAATACTTCTGAGTATCTTAACCAAAGTGATTTAAGTTTGGAAGAGGTGGTGAGGGGAGTGAAGAGAATTTGCACTATTCTGAATTTGAACACTTAAATTCTCATTCTTAGTGATAAGTTTTCGGCGGTGTGTTTGGTTTTACACTTTTTTTACTATTAAAGTTTTAAGATCAAACCATGTTTGCCTTGGATTCTGTGTGCTCGCATTATGCAGGAATCTTTTTTGAAAAGGACAGTTGTTATGGTTGCATAACAAATATTCAGTCATGCATATGCAGTGGTTTGAAAAAAAAAAAAAAAAATCCTAAACTGAACTTGGCAAGATCAGCTTCACCCTGGGTTGTACAGTTGAAGAAAAACAGTCGTGCTATTGTACCACGAAAGCAGTGTGTGTTGTGGTTTTGTGCCTTTAAGTACAGAATCTTCCTACCATTGTCTTCCAAGATGCTGAAATTTGTAATCTGAAACAAAATATGGAGGGGGGGGGCAGGGTAAACATGCAAATTCCTGTTGTGGTTTGGTTGTCTGCTGCAGTGATTACTAAAGTCTGAAGCATCTTGAAGAGTGCAAGCTAAGAATGAGTTGATAAGGCTAAGCAATTCTTATAGTAGCTTGCAAATTTAGACCAAAAGTCTTATTTTACTGCATGTAAGTGTCTGGTTTAGACTTGTAGAACTTACTGCATTTTCAGTGGAAACAGTAGATTGACTTTTTGGTCAGTCTTCTGTTGGCTTAGCTGAAGAAAGCTTCATTAGGAACTTCGTAACTAGTTTAGCTTAAATAGCCTGTGTTTGTTTAACTTCAGTGTAGCAGCTGAGTGTTATAAATAAGTGTTAAAAGCTCCAAGCTGAGGATGGCCCACATTCTCCAGGTACATTGATTTCCCTAAAACTCCACTCAAATTTTGTGAAAAGGAATTTTAAATAAATAAATAAGTATATACACATACATACATATATATATATATAAGAAGAAGTTGTGGGACACAGCCTGGTGTTGGAGAACTAAAGCACAGTGGTCTCCTTTTGAGTCAGGAACAGGTGTATAAAGTTTATACAGGGGAAAAAAAAAATAAAAATTCTTCCCAGCAAGTGGCATGATTTGACGTGTGCATATTCCTGCAGATCCATTCTGTGGGTTGTGCAGCCTTTGGCTTTAATCATGGGGATTTGCAGGTGCTAAATTAGCCACAGGAGGGCCCATAGTCTGTTCTCTGAATGCAGCAGGAACATATTGAGATGAATAATGAAATTAGGTCTCAATTGCCTTTACTGCACATCAGAGTAGCTCCAAAATTCATGAGAACAAAGCATTACACGCTGGACTAATTGAACAAAGCCTATATGTGAGAGCTTATTGAGAGTCCTGGCTTGGAAACAGGTGAGAGGTGTGGAGGACTGGGTTCTTTCAGCCAAAAGGTCAAGAAAAGCACCTACAGATAATGGTGATTTCTCTGGGCAATGAAATATCACAGGAGTTTCCCCATACATAGTTTGGAGTCATCTCCCTGCATTTAAATCCTGACATTGTGCAGGACAATGTTCTGCCTTCACAGGCTGCAGATGGGGACAGATGAATTGCATATTCAGTAAAGCCACGGTCCTCATGCCTGTGTGTGATAGGAGAGTCTGTAGATTGTGATGATGCTTCTGGCCTGCTCTGGTTAACTTTCAAACACAGAATTCAAAGCACATATGATAATTCTTATAAATAATGCATTGCTACCCAAAACCATATAAAAGGTCAGAGCTTTACTGAGTTTTACTCAGTAAAAATTTTGTCCAGCTGCAAAACATACTTTCTCTATTCCATTGTCTTGTTTGCATATTAAGTAGCTAAAGTGCTATTGTATTCCTTTATTAACTATCAGAGAAGTGCTACAGAGATTACATAAAGTTGCTGTGTTTCCTAAGAATTAAAACATCAGCTACAAATCAGCAGAAATTAAATACAGCTCCATTATTTTCTCCCTGTTGGGATGGGGCTCCCTGTGGTGGCCAGGTGAGTGTTCCTTGGGTATCCTTTTCATGGTTTGGGGCTGGGAAGGGGAGGCCAGCTCCTGTAGCTGCTGTGCATGTCTCTTGCTCAAATGAATGCACAGGGAGTTCATCTTTTTCAAAGTATATCAAGGTAGGTGCTAAAAACCTAAAATAATTTAGGCTGGACTCACAAGGGAGTAAGGGCCCATGACAGAAAGGCTCACTGAGATGCTCCTGGAGAAATGTGAGCTGTTCACATGTGACCATGGAGTTCTTCAAGACAGAAGGTCTGGTGGCTGTTTTGGCTGCATCCTGAATTGCATGGTACTGGAGAGATCATAGAATTACAGTTTGGTTTGGGACCTTAAAGACCATCTGGTTCCAACCCCCCTGCCATGGGCAGGGACAACCTCCACTTGCCCATGTTGCTCCAAGCCTGGTCCAACCTGGCTTTGAACACTGCCAGGTATGGGGCAACTACAGCTTCTCTGGGCAACCTCTGCCAGACAAGACCACCAAGCAAGAGGTTTGGGTCAACTGGAACATTTGTTAGCACCTTGAAATGCGTTGGTTTGATTCTGACCTTTGAAAAGTGCTCCAAGTTGTCTGACAGCTCAATGCTTCACCTCTTCAAAAACCTAAACCACTCTTTTTTATAAAAATGAAATGGGCAATTTCAGTTTCCAAACCTTTCTTCTGGTTGTTTTTAATATTACAGGAATGTGTAAGAAAGTGTTGGTTTAGGAATTATCTTTTGTTTTGATAAATCAGCATTTTTTTAAAAACAAGTAAGTATTTCAAAAATTTTCTGATAGCTTTTGGTAAGTGTCACCTTGCTTGTGCACCACCCCCATCAATGTTTTATTTTCTGCTCCAGGGTAACCCCTTTCTTCTTCCTTCCTGCCCTTTCTTGGTTAAAGAGCTGCATGTAGGCTCAACACCCATGTCCTCACCCTTCAGACCTCATCTTCCTCTGCCACCACAATAGTGTCTTGTAAAACAGCAGATATTTGTGCTGGAACTGTAGTCTGCACACTCCACTCTATGGACCTTTTCATTCTCTACAGCTACTCACAGCTTATTCAAGGATTTTTTTTGGGGTTTTTTTTTCTGTTTTCTTGCCTGTTTCTGTCAGAAACTCTTCCTACAAGAAAAAAGCCTGTTGGAAGGACCAACATCCCCCACCTCGGCACCTGGGGGAGCAAGCAAGGAGCTGGCTTGTTCTCTGCCTTGTTCTGACAATTGTTCAGGAGGATGAACCAAAGTTTTGTGTTTAAATGAAACAAAACAACCCAACCAAACCCCAGGCTTTTCTCAGCTGTTCTGCCCTGGCTCAGAAAAGCAGCTTTGCAGTGTCACTGCCAGCTGTGTCACTGTCATGTTGTACTGGAGACTGCTGGGGTTTCAAACAGCAGCGCCTGGAGATGAAATACCTCAGGCTGTTTGTTAACTCTGGAACCTACAAGCCATGATTCAGTTTTTAATACCAGCACCTCTTGTGCTGCTGCTTCTGCCTTATAAAAACCAAGCTTCTGTTGAGTTTAATCCTAGGTATCATTTGAATTGGTGTCATCCAAAAGCAAGAGAAGTTGTCTGTGCTCCCGGATCACTCCCGGTGTGCAGCTGACAGACCAGACTCGAGGGTCCTTCTGGAAGGGTCTGTGCTGCTGGACTCTCGCACCAGCACCCTGTACCAAAGCACCTGGGCACGGTGTGCAGCTGAGCAGGAGGGGTGAGCCACTGGCTCTGATTTCTCCAGGAAATCTGCTGCTCCTGGGCTGGTGGAAGAGGTGACACGAGCTGCTGTAGGAAGAAGGTGCAACACATCCCCACCAGCATCATTCCAGCCCACTCCAAATTTTGCCCTGCAAGGGCCAGACAGCATAGTCCAGAAATCTCTGGAGGTGCAGAGCTTGGGCTAAGGAAAAATCTCCGGGAATACGTACTCTGCTGACTTACCAGCACTAGCAAAACAAACAGGGCAAAATTCAAAACTCCAGGGGCTCTTTTGTGCAGCAGAGACCTTGTCCAGACAAGCAGATCTGATTCATTTCTGTGCAGAGCTCTGCAGAGGTGAACTTCTTTGCAACCTCTGGCTTAAACATTTTTCCTTGCTCGGCTGAAGCACACAGACAGTGCAGTCAGTGACATCCTCACCCCAGAAAGGATTCAAACACAGGTGACCTGAGATGCATTGCAGGTGAAGTCAGTGGGACTGGAGATGTGCTGAGCATCATGAGCAGCTCCAGGTCTGGAGTTCTGCTCCCAGCCACAGCAGAGCAGCAGAGACTGTTACTGCTAAGGGCTGGAAGTCAGACATGAATAATCCTCCTACCAAACCTCCCACAGGTCACCTTGCAAGTTTAAGGCTATTATGGAACAGTTGAGTAAGAGTGAACAAAACATCAGGAAAAGAGCCACACTCGGTAGTAAGAATTATCAACTCGGTGGAAGAAAGTAATGGTGTCTAACAGCATAAAAAGTCCTGATGATTTTACTCAGAATTTTAGCCACTTTTTTGTCTTTTCATGCAAAGAAAGCACCTGCTATCACCGGGGCAGATCCTGATGTCATTGTTTAGCTTTTACTTCATCTTTACTCCCACAGCTTGTGGTGCTGCTGGGATGAGAGTCCTACCATGGCAGGAATGAGTCCATACTGAACACAGATTGAAGGCACAACCTGGGGACTCGTGATTCTCTTGGTGGAACTCAATTGCTGAGAATAAACATTCCCATAATTGTAGACACCCCAGGGTATTCAAGGCATCCCTGTGGGCTGGTTGATTTGGCACCAGAGACACACAGCATCTAAAATTGGCAGCTGAAGACCACACAGAGGATGTGGGATATCTCAGAATCATAGAACCACTTAGGCTGGAAAAACATTTAAGGTCACGAAGTCCAGCTGGTAACCCAGCACTGCCAAGTCCGTCAGTTAAATCATGTCCCTAAGTGCCACATCTACATGTCTCTTAAAGACCTTCAGGGATGGTGACTCCACCACTGCCCTGGACAGCCTGTTCCAGTGCTTGACAAGACTTAAGGAGAAGAAAATTTTCCTAATATCCCATCTCAATTTCCTCTGGCACAACTTGAGGCTGTTTCCTCACATCCTAAGCCAAAACAGCACAAGGCTCAAGGTTTGAACCCCACCCTCAATGTGCACTAATATGTGAACCAAAGACATCCATCAGTGCTTAAGGTGAGAAACACCAGGGCTTCAGGATTTTTCCCAACAATCAAACACTGGAAGTAGACCCTGAAGCCAGCAATACAGTTACCTCAGCATCATCACACTCACTACTCATTGTCATGGGAAGGACCATTCTCCTGGAAGGTGCAGCCAGGTGATGGAACTCTGAATGCAAAGTTATGAGGTCGCTAGAACAAGTAGCCTAACACAGGATCTGGTGAATAAGTCTTTCCCATCAGATCTGCAGTGGGATTTGGGGAAAGAACAGCTGCATTTGTCTGCCTGCTCCTTGGGCATGTTCCACCTGCTTAATTGAAGGCAGGTCCAAGTGAGCCATCTGTTGACCTGGTTGAGGAATCAGAGCTTCCCACTAATTTGAAAATATTTTTACAGGTTGTTAAAGGCCTAGAAGGAAAGGAGAGGTGGATAAAAAACAACAGTAAGAAGCTTTGCCTTAGAGGCACAGGTAATATCTGTAACAGCTGCTACACCCTATGCCTAAGCTAATTGTTAAATGAGTCACCCTGGCAAAAGAAGCATTAATAAAGGGAAGCGAAGACTGAACATCTGGAAAATAATATGAAAGGGAAGAATTTCCATATTTTGGAACTCCTTGCTGGGTGGGAACTGCTTGGGGAGACAGCTCTAATTGCTTGTCTGAGAGAATGAAGAGCGAATCTATTCCCAGTCTGAAATCAGCACAGTCATTGTGTATTCCTCTCTGCTCTCCTGTCCCAGTGCCACAACTGTTACGTGGGGCCCTGACCTGCAAATATCAAGACAAGCTCTACTTCTTCTGCTCCTCGGCCAGACAGCAATGCGGGTCCATAAAGGCAGTGGTGTGCACCAGCCTCCCCAGGACCTGGAGCTGAGCTCAGAAGCTGTTTTGGGCAGCCAGGTGCAAGATGCACTATCAAAATAAGGTTATTCTGGTGGCACGTCTGTCTTGGTGCTGCTGAGTGGCTACCAGGATTCATTTGATAAATCATCTTTCTGCCTGAGGCTTTCCTGGCCAGGGGAGCACCAGCCTTTCTGCTATTTGTTCCTGCTGTGCACTGCAACTCTTTGCTGGGCACAGGGAGCTAAAGACACGGCCAAGTTTCCCCCTCTACTGAAAAAGGACATGGCCAACATCCAGCAGAGTTCTCTGTGCAAGCCCCCAGGGATGGCTGGTCCACCATGGAAAGGAGCTCTGCAAAAAGAGCTCACACCACAGTCTGAGTCAGACCCTTCCCATGATTTGACACTGGAAACTGGGCTGGCTGAAACTCTGGAACATTCTTGGGTCTCATTCAGCTTTGGTAAGGAGAACCAGACTAGGTTACAACTGATCCCTCTGACAGCAGGATGCTGGGATTTTAGCACATACCTGGAAAACAGGTGGTGCTGCAATACTTGTGCTCTGAGTCTGACTGGGCTTCGCTTTTGTGCTCACCATTTCCCTGCAGCTCATGATTCTTACACCTTCCCTCCATTTGGTCTTCTCACTCTTCTGCCATTCTGCATTTTCTCAGTCTCTTGGAGAGAAAGCTCCTTCACTTAACACCTCAAACAGCACTGTACAGCCAGGAATCTCCATCCAGCAGAGAACCTGTCAGCCCAGGGCTGCTTTCTGCACAAATGAGTCCCGGGCAGCAACTTTCCAGGGCACAGGTCCAGCTGGACACAGTGGGTCGGCAACAGGAGTGTGGTGAGGGCAGGGCAGAGAAGCAGCACTGAACCAGGGCTCTGCTGCAAAACAAGGTCACAGCAGCTCTCTTCTTTCAGCAGGACTGTAAAACTCTGATCCACTTTTCTAAACAGAGCCTAAAAGCAACTCAACCACCCTCCAAACACAACGCTGCTCCCAGCCCAAGCTTGCAAGGGATCGCCAGTGGCACATCAAGCCCTTCTGAGCTTTTAATTTCCACCTGCAAAAGGAATGGGAGAGTTTTTCAGTATTTCACTTTCTGTTTGTGTAGCTGAAGATGCCAACTTGAGAGAAGGCAGAGCTCTTATGTTGCACCCCATTCCTAAGGTGCCCAGCACCGCCTGGCAATCCCCAAATCTCACCCCTCTGGTGCCACTGAAGGGAGGACCATGGGCACCTCACTCTTAACTAGCTGAACACAAAACTTTCTCAAACTGGTTATTCTGATCTACTTCTTCTGATGTTCTTCTGGAATAGCTGTGTGTGAGAATCAATTTTGCAGGCAGGAGACCTGGCATGGGGATGTGTCACCAGCCCACCTGCTGCCTGTGCATGGCACTGTGGCGTGGCACTCGGGAGGGAAGGCCAGTGACACGGAGCAGAGGAGGGCTCGGAGGGTGCCAGGGTCAGGGACGAAGAGGGACAGCACCCCGGGCACCCCTGGGTGCAGGGAGAGGAATGCCATGGAAGCACGGACAGGGAGGAAGCTGAGGCAAAGGGTGGGGGTGGGGGTGA
>VZTX01019682.1:13400-36286 GCA_013400915.1 Pardalotus punctatus | reverse complement strand
GAGCCCTCACTGGGCACGGGCACAGCTCCTGATGGTGATGCTTTGTGGAGAAATCGCTCTCCCAGCAGAGCTTGGGCAGGGGCAGTTTAGTGAGAGTGGCTCAGAGCAAAGACCTTGCAGAGCCCCTTCCCTCAGAGCTCTCCCAGCTTGGAGTCTCTGGGGAGATCCCGCGCTCCTGAGCCGTTGTTACAAATGTCTGCACCAAAATCCGGATTAGAAATGCTCCATTCCAGCACAGGTGCCACCGACTGGACCACAGCCTCGACCAGCACAAGAACCTGTGTTTTTGAACTCTCTGAATCTAACTCTGAGCAGTGGCTGCTCCAGAGTCTCACTGCCATGTCCCTTCCTGGCACATCCTCTCAGCAGCTGGACCCTTTTACCCTTTCCTCTTCCAAGGAAAGGTTATACCAGTATGGAATTTGCATTAATCTCAACAGGCAGTGCCTGGGACTCTCCTGGGACCTTGCTCTCTGTTGAACCCATTTTTACTCATCCATCAAAAAGTATTAATTCTCTTTTTGCATTGCTCTCTGCCTGGGTTTTTTTTTTTATTTTTCCATTATCTTTTAAAGCACTGAGGAACCCCATCCCCTTCTGCTCAAGCCACAAGATGATAAAGTTGTTTTTCCCTGCAGCTCTTTTCAATGCATCATTTAGCAGCCCTCCTCTAACATGTTCTGAAAAGCCTCTCTTATCCCAGGTGGAGGGCGGGGAAGGAGGATCTGGTGGGACTATGGAATTGAAATCCATCTAGGTTTAAATAGCTCAAGGTCAGTTCAGGATGGGAACACAACAGCAGATTTCTGGAGACTTCATTCAATGAATTGTTGATTGGAAAAGCTCTTTCGGATCCCCGTGGAGCAGAATCTGGAAGGAATGTGTTTTCCAAAAGGAGGACAGCGGGTTAGTTGTTAATGATTTCAATAAAGCAAGAGAAGGCACATTAGCAGCTTGGTCATAGGGGTAAAAAAGGAGGCTGGTGTATTGCTCATTAGTGGTTTGCTAAAATTAACTCCATTACCGTGTTTGCTTTCATCGCAAACCTTCCAGTTAATTGCAATTAGCACGGAACTGAGGAGAGTGGCCCCTGCTCCTGCTCCAGGTACCTGGGAGTGTCAGGAGAGACGCCGGGGCTGCTTTAGGGCCAGCACCAGCGGCCCAGCTGAGCCTGCCCAGCCCGGTTTGCTGTGCTCAGAACTGCGCAGGGAAGGGGGGATTTACCCTCCAAAGGTATCCCATGGATCATTCCACAAGGATGGGCAGGAAGTCGGAGCAAAAGAACAGAGGAGCTGATCCAAAGGGTGGTAAAGTCTCTGGTAACTGTGCTATGGTTTTCTTTCAGCCTTGGATTCAGCCCAAACCCCTGCAAATTTAGTTTCTGCAAGAAGAACAAAAAAGAGGTTTTTTACCTTTTTCCCTCGCTGTATTCTCCCATTTCCTTTGATGTTCCTTTCCTCTTTCACAAGCTATTGATTCCCATCTTGTCTTTTATTTACTGCCAGCTCGCTCATTATGTCAGGAATACTATCCTGAAATGCCATTCTGTTTTCTGCATTCACAACCTTTAAATAAAGAAGAGGCTTTGCAGTTCCCCGAGAACGCTCCTGCCAGCTGGCTGGCCACTGTTTGGGTTTGTAATGCAGGATGGAAAGAGGGAATGGCTGGGATGCTCTTCCAGCACCGGGAGGTGTTTTCCTTTCATCACACAGATATCCAGCCCGTTCAGAAAACCATGACAGGGACGGTTTGGGCTGAAAACACCGGGATAGATCAGGCACATTGGAGGATTTCAGGAGTCTATCCACAGCGTGAAGGCAGGGAGAGGGAATTATCTCCCTTAAACCCCCCAGGAGTTTTGCTGCTCCTTTTGGCACGTCCAGAAGAGAGAAGGGCTGAATTCCACGTGCTCAGATGTGAAGCTGTGGGGTCATGGTGTGAAATACTGCAAAGCCAGAACTCCCTGCAGCCTCCAGTTCATCCTCCCTCCTCAACCCCAGGAAAGGGCAGGTCCACAGGGAAAAACCCATTTTGGGAAGGGAAAGCTGAAAGCAGCAAGGTGAATGGAAGGGAGAAGGAGGTGATAACACTTTGATGGACACAGGTCAGTCTTTAATGCCAGGGCCTGTCTCCTTGGGCTCCTTGGGCTCGGTTATAGCTGCAGCCTGTGCTGGAGATTGCACTTGGAGCTCGGAGCAGATGTTCTCTGAAGGCAGTTAGCTGCTGGCAATAAAACCCTAAGTGTTTGGAAGCTGCAGTAACTCAGTCATGTGATTTTTATTTCTGTACTTTGGTCACTGACCCCGCAATGGCACTGAAAAATGGGACTAGATTGTATTTAGGCAGAAAATGGAGGGTGGCTGTCAAAAAATAAATAAAACGAAGTGGCTAAGCCCATTTTAATTAAAGCTCAGGATGAAGTAGTTGGCTCGTTCTCTCAGATGGTTCCAAAGCTCTGCTTCTCACTTTCATGCCGTTGTTTTGTGGATGTGATGCAGATAAAATTAATTCCTGGAGTGACACAAACAGGAGGCGACTCCCGGTGAGATCCTGTGGGGTCAGCAGGACTGGCTGCCAGGAATTGTGCTGCTTCTCCCTCCGCTGGTGCTGAGGTGTGGGGGGCTCATAAATACAACGGGAATTGTGGGATTTGGGTACCTGATGGCTCAGGGAGCGAGGAGAGCGTTGGAAGTGCTTTTCCAGAGCTCAGCATAGGCTCAGGAGAGGTTTTAATCAATTGATGAAGAAAAACTGAGGAATGGAAAACAATAAGTGAGTCTCTGCTCAACCAGAGGTGGAAAAATCAGAGTAAAACGCTGGTTTTAGCTTAAAACTCGTCAAACCACGGCCCAAAAATGCTAAGAATTTTCTCCTTGTGCCCTGCAAATGAGCTCCAAGTGTTGTTTGTGGGAGAGTCACAGCCAGGAATCTGCAGCTGGATTGGGACCTGGAGCCACTGCAGCTCCTTCCCAACAACTCAACAGGTCAGCCTTGCTGTGCATTGATTTCCCTAGGAAAAAAACCTTAAAAATGTCATAAATTGAGCTGTGTAAATAACCAGCATTTCCAGCCAGCAATGTGCTGAAAAGCAGAAAGCACACTTTGGGGGAAAGAAGCATTTGTTACCTTCCCAGGGGTGGAGGGAAAACAAAGGAGAGGATATGTGTTTCAGGTTGAATGAAACATTGATTTGTTTTGGAGGAAGCATGGGAGAGGGTGATCCATTCTCTTACAATTTGGCATATTTAGAAAATAAAAGATCTCGGTGATGGAACAGAGAAGGGATTAGTGTAAAAAAAGAAAAATGTCGAAAATATGGTCTGTTTTTTTTCTAATTTATTTTTTTTTTGGTTGAAAGAACTCAGAAATTTGTCGCATCTCCGAGTCCCTCTGCACGTGTCTGTCAATAAAATCTTTTCTAGCACCACCTCCCCTTGGCTATTTAAGACCATTTCCCCCCAGAAGCAGCAGTTCTTTAGTGCCAGAAGAGGTTTTTTACTTAATTTCCGTGTGCATGCAGAGGGAAGAGACTGGGATATTTCTGAGCACTGGCTCAGGCTCAGCCAGAATCCCAAAATCTCAACAATTTCTGTCCCCACTGCGAGGATCCCTGCGAGCCCCGGTGGCTGCAGGGGCTGGCAATTATTCATTCTGAGGGGGGACTCTGTCCTCTTGTTATGCAGCTCCAGATTCCACTTATTTTTTGTGCTTTCTGGATGCTGCTCTTGAAGGACAAGCAGCTTTCGAAGCAGACCAAGGTTAGATCCGGCGACCTTTACTGATATTTTTTCCTCGGTTTTTTTTTCCCCTTCTCCTCCTTTATTTTTTCACCGTGGATTGAGGAAATTTCTGGGTAATTCTTTCTCCGCTGGAGAAGGATAAGCAAAAGGCTCCCACGTGTCAGGAGCATGAGATTGGCTGCGAGATGCCATTGATTAGCTGAGACACTCGGAATTGTTTCCAGCAGCACTCGGGGAGAGAGCAGCAAGAAAAACACACCCCGGGTTTAAGGCAGGATCCCTTGCAGGTAATGAACCCCCAGGGAGCTGTGTCTGAGGCAGGAAAATGAGCTTTAAATCCTGTGGTCAGGGAGTTTGTGCAATCAGCAGCTTCCAGCTCGGCTGCATCTCCGTGTGTGGTTTTTTCTAGGGGTGAGGTGGTGAAGGCAGCAGGGTGGATGCAAATAAAGGTGATGCTGGGTGATTTTTGCCTTTTTTTCCTCTTATATATTTATAACCTTGCCAGTATTTTTCCCTACCCTCTTCCCCAGCTAAAAAGACCGAACACATTGCAGAGCTCCAAGCCCAGGGGAGTAAAAATTCCCTCTCCTGTCTTGGTTCTCCCTGAGAACCAAGGTTGAAAACACATTTTCATAAAGAAGTACAACTAGCACCAGAAGTAGAGAGCTCCAAAAAAAGAGCTTGGCCTGGGGGGGAATCACATCACCACTTGTCCTCCTAATTGGTGCTTTTTATCAATTCTGCTAATTTCCTAAAACCTGTCAAACTCTGTTCACCCCTGTGGGGTGGGCTTTTGACAATCTTTGTCTATAACTGCCCCTGAAACTCCCATAAAGATCCACTTTTAAATTACTTCCTATACAAAAATTATCTCAAGTTTCATTTCTAGGCTGCAAAAGGCAACAAAGGAATGCACTGAACAATGTGTGTTCATGTTTAGGGCTGGAAGACGGGCAGACAAAGTCCAATTTTTGGCAAAACCGGTGGAGGAATCCCAGAATCCCAGCCTGGTTTGGGTTGGAAGGGGCTTTAAAATTCATCTCATTCCTGATCCAGGCAATGCTGGTGTTTTATGGCCTCTTAAACACTGGGTAGGGGAAGAAAAATGACCCAGCTAGGGGAAAGCAAGAAGGACTCAGGGCCAAATTTGTAATTGGGAGAGGATATGGAAAGTGAATATATGACTGTGATGTGTAAGGAAGGTTTGGGGTGATTTTTTAAACTAGGGCTGAGCCTGAATCCCTTCAGATCTGCAGCCAAAATAAAAGCTGGTGCCATGCTGTGCCCCAGATTGAAAGGAGTCCCCCAAAAGATGAGTTCTGCCAGGGATATTTCCAGGGGTTAAATAATCCTGGCTCAGCCTGTGCCACGCTGGGACTGCTGGAAGGGCAGCACTGGCCAGGGAAGGCTCTGGAAAGCCATGAGCTGCTCTGACAGGTCCTGGCTAAAAAAAGACTCAAGCCTGGCATTTCCCATCTTTAAATAAAGGCATGGTGCGTGGGTGACCCATCAGCCAGCAGGAGAAGGGTTAGAAAGGTACCTAGGAATTCATCCAGCCCCTCTGCTCCTGGAACCAGCTCTCACTGGGGTTCTGAAGCCAGGATGGCTTCAGCATCCCAAACTGCTGCTCTCTGCAGAAAATCCATCAGGAGGCTCCAGATTCCGCCCTGCACCTGACCTGAGCAGCTAAATAGGTTACACTGGGTTTTAAGGATCGCCCCAGTTTTCCCTCTAATAGGCAATTTTTCTGCTTAATTTGCAGAACAAGCAAAAAGCTATTATGTAAAATTTATCAGCAGCAATTGACTCTCATTAGAGATTGGGAGCAGGAGGCTTTGGTGGAAGGGGGAAGGAGACTCCAAATTTTCATTTGCCAGCCCGAGCTCCCCGGTGTTTGTGCTGACCCCTGCCCTGAGCAAACCCAGCCCCGGAGCCATCAGCATTTCTCTGCTGTTCTCACAGGAGCTGTCCACACCTTGAAGTCCTTGAGCAGCCGGAATTCTGCTGGAAACCTGATCCAGGCTGCAGGAAGTGCCTGCAGATTGCGGTGCTGTCGTTGCAGTGCTTGAACACGGAATTGTGGCACGCTGGGAGAGCCCAGCTCCGGTGGAAATGTTGTGTTCGAGGGTGTTGGAGAGCAGAGCTCTGTGCTGGGAAAACGAGCTGGATTGTGCCTGTGGGATGGACGGGAGATTGGACTTTAAAGCCCATGGGATAGGGGCAAGTTTGGGCTTTAAAACCCATGGGACAGGGACAAGTTTGGACTTTAAAGCCCATGGGATAGAGGTGAGTTTGGGCTTTAAAGCCAGGGGAATAGAGGGAAATTTGGACTTTAAAGCCCATGGGATGGAGGCAAATTTGGACTTTAAAGCCCATGGGATGGAGGTGAGCTTGGGCTTTAAAGCCAGGGGGATNCCTAGGAATTCATCCAGCCCCTCTGCTCCTGGAACCAGCTCTCACTGGGGTTCTGAAGCCAGGATGGCTTCAGCATCCCAAACTGCTGCTCTCTGCAGAAAATCCATCAGGAGGCTCCAGATTCCGCCCTGCACCTGACCTGAGCAGCTAAATAGGTTACACTGGGTTTTAAGGATCGCCCCAGTTTTCCCTCTAATAGGCAATTTTTCTGCTTAATTTGCAGAACAAGCAAAAAGCTATTATGTAAAATTTATCAGCAGCAATTGACTCTCATTAGAGATTGGGAGCAGGAGGCTTTGGTGGAAGGGGGAAGGAGACTCCAAATTTTCATTTGCCAGCCCGAGCTCCCCGGTGTTTGTGCTGACCCCTGCCCTGAGCAAACCCAGCCCCGGAGCCATCAGCATTTCTCTGCTGTTCTCACAGGAGCTGTCCACACCTTGAAGTCCTTGAGCAGCCGGAATTCTGCTGGAAACCTGATCCAGGCTGCAGGAAGTGCCTGCAGATTGCGGTGCTGTCGTTGCAGTGCTTGAACACGGAATTGTGGCACGCTGGGAGAGCCCAGCTCCGGTGGAAATGTTGTGTTCGAGGGTGTTGGAGAGCAGAGCTCTGTGCTGGGAAAACGAGCTGGATTGTGCCTGTGGGATGGACGGGAGATTGGACTTTAAAGCCCATGGGATAGGGGCAAGTTTGGGCTTTAAAACCCATGGGACAGGGACAAGTTTGGACTTTAAAGCCCATGGGATGGAGGTGAGCTTGGGCTTTAAAGCTAGGGGGATAGAGGGAAATTTTGACTTTAAAGCCCATGGGATAGGGGTAAGTTTGGACTTTAAAGCCCATGGGATGGAGGCAAATTTGAATTGCAAATTTGAATTAAAACCCATGGAATACAGGCAAGTTTGGACTTTAAAGCCCATGGGATGGAGGCAAATTTGAATTGCAAATTTTAATTAAAACCCATGGAATACAGGCAAGTTTAGGCTTCAAAACCCATGGGACAGAGGCAGATTGGGACTTGAAAGCCCTGTGGATGCCCCAGCTTGGCTCTGGACACTCCATCCCGAGTTTAACACCTTTAACCAGTGCTGGATTTACTGATAATCCCCCCCCTCTTCTCACCACTCTTTTCTCCCACGTCTGGCAAAGAGCTGCTGTCCAGAATTCCTGGAGCCCAAGCACAGCGTGGTGGGAAGTTCTCCTGTTTCCTTCATGCTGCTGCCGCATTTTTGGCTCCAGCTGGAAGCAGCTGTGCCTTGCCCTGCGTAGGGGGACAGGTAAACCATAATATTCCTTCCTGGGAGAGACATTAGGGACGTGGAAATTATTACTGGCGTTGAAACGCTCAGATGGGGATTTTTCCTTCGCTTTTCCCCCCACAATAAATGTTAATTATACATGAAGGTTCGCTACAGCAGAAGGGATTATAATTAATTTATAGTTGAACTATAATAGATTTCACTACAAACTGCATTTCATTGCAACAAAGTGTATTATGACTGTTGTTGGCTGCCAGCAATTTACATAAACCGGCCACAAAGCTTTGCGTTCGTTAATCCAGCACCAAGGACAGCAGCAGGCAGATAAAGTGGGGAGAAAAAAGTAAAATAGTCAGTTTAACTTGTGAGCAGAGTCCTGGGACTTGTTGCAGAAGTTAAACTGAACCTGAGGAATGCAGAGATAACCACATGAGTTGGGAAGGGAACATTTGGATCCAAATCCATGTCTGAGCAAGCCTAGAAATGAAAATTTATCTGTCTGTTCTGTCTCTGCTTTAAACTTCAAAAAAAATAAAATCCATCAGGAAACAGAATAATTTTTTGCTGTTCTTGGTGGCAGGAGCAGAATGAAGGCAGTGGTGACCATGGGGACAGGGAGGAAGGTTTTATTCTTGACCTGAGGGAAAATCATTGACTTTCCTGAGCCTCTCTCCTTTCCCAGCATCACCCACCCAGTTTTATGGGATGAGAGGTTCTCAAAACCGGGGATGATGTTTATAGAGGTGGGCTGAGCACTCCCCACCTCCCTGCCATAGGATAAGCATCAAACCAGACAGAGCAGGCAGGATATTAAAAGCATAAATGGCAAGTTATGGTTTGCTTTTCTGTTGTTGGTGGAATTTGTGGAAGCAGGTAGAGAGGTCAGGCAGACAGGCTTCAAGATGGCCAAGAAGAAGGTTTTATTTACAAGAAGTTCTTTTTATACACAGTAATAAACAAGTGTCTATTGGCCAAAGACAATCCACCCCCAAAGACCTATTGGTTATGGCTTGTACACCTCTAACACAAAACACAGAGATTAAGAAAATACAGTTTATCTGTATTCTCCATGAGAGAGAAAGGAAAATCCTGAAACAATGCAACTACAGCAAGTTGATAACTTTTAATTGGTGCTTCCTCATTTCTCACATGAATCTCTCAGCTCTCCTCCACGTGGTTTCAGGCTGTCTCTCCAAGCAGTGAGAACCTTCCAGAGAAAGGATTGATGGCTGATCCAATTAATTAATGGCCAGGTCAGTGATTAAACTTTGTCATTTATTTTCACGACTGCCTTGGCATTCCTTGGGTTCTTAGCGCCAGGATTCCCACTTTTTTCCTGCTTCTTTTGGAGGCATCACAGAACAGCTTTGCCTGGGGAGCACAGGGCTTCTGCCGTCTCCTTGGGCCGGGCACTTTATCCTTTCTGGAATGGCTGGAAATGAGGATTCCCGCTGCCTGCCTTTGCTGTGCCAGTGTCCCAGCAGTGTGGGGGCGACTAAAAACCAGTTCTGGGCCCGTCCTGGGATCCAGGAACCAGCCCCAGGCTTGGGAGATGCCAGCCCCCCTCACCTCGAGGGGCTCAGCTGACTGAGGCAGTTCCATGTCAGCACTTCTGCCTTCCCCCACGGGCTATTAAAAGCCGTGCTGATGCTGCAGCTGGGCTCTGTCTGCGGCACATCTGGATCTACTCGAGCTATCTTTGTGCCACAGAGCTCCCAAAAGCAGCCAAGCTGCAGCAGCAGAGCCCTCGGTGCAGGCAGCAGGAGCCTCCCCGAGCCCCTGCCAAAGGAGCTGCCAGCTCAGGTGCTGCAGTGCTCAGCTCCTGTCCACGCCAGCCTGCCCAGGTGAAGCCACCCGTGTCCCTGTCACGCCGTGGTGGTGCAGGAGAGTTCTCTGTGCTGCAGCATTCCCTGCTCAATTTGCATTTTCTCTGCTCCCTGGCTATTTCAAGACTGCGCTGAAGGCACTCGTGGCCACTTCAGTGAACCCTGGTTTGCTTCCAAGAGCTTTCTTACACAACTCGTACTTACACCCGGGCTGTAAAATTAACAGACTGTTTTATTGCACAGGCTGGATCGTCCAGGAGGGCCCATCCACAGGCTGGGAGCAGCTTTAATCCCAACAGAACGACACCTTGGCAGTAAAACACTTCTGCTGGGGTTTTGCTGGAGGTGTTTGCTGAACAGTGATGATGGAACAGGATTACATGAAACAGAGGCTGGACAAAGTTAGGAGAATAAAAAGCAGATTAATTTATTGAAGACCTTTAGGTGCATTCAGGGCAGACAGAGCCACTCCAGAGGCTGCACCCAAAATGGACAGCGAGTCACGAGTTCTTCCCATTTTATCAGTTCTGTCCATTCCCACATCGAGCCTCAATTCTCCAATCACACCTTCAGGTGATGATGTCACCCACCCCAACCTGCTCCCCCAATTCACTGCTGGTTACAGATTTTGGGGCTCTGAGGAAGCCCAGTGTCCTTGGATTTTCCAACTGAGAGGAATTGTTTTGTCTGAACTGCTGGGAACTGAAGTTTTAGCACTTTATATGGAGTCCAGAGCCACACACCAAAACTGCAAATACACGATAATTATAGAAGCTAAAATCCTAAGGCATCAGCAGAGTCCCGAGCAGGCTGCCCCAGCTGCACCTGACACGAGAGGCTGTGGGATGGGGGTCTCCTGATTTGGGAGCAGCACCAACGAGGCCCCTTCTTCCCAGGGGCTGCAGTGGGCAATGGGGCTCTGGGGGCAGCGCGGCAGCGCCTGCTATACTGGGGAGATGGCATTTAGGGAGTGTCGTGACACTGCATTTATTAAAGCCTGGCACCGCTTCCTCCCGCACACCCCGCGGTGTGACTCAGCCGGGTGAAAAATGCCCCCAGAAAACGCTTTTCCTGTGCTGTCTGAATGCCCACATCGTCACAGAATGGAAATGGGGAGGTGGGGGGTCAGGAATGGCTCCCAGAAATTCCTCCTGTAAGCCAGAAGCGAGAGCCCCACAGGAGCAGGCTGAGTGGGGGCGAAGCTCCTGCCCCCTTCCCTGCCTCTGATTCAGCCTCTGAGATAAAAGACCTTTTCCAGAAAGCGCTGGGGTGAAAATATTTCAGTTTGCTGCAGCTTTGCCGTTGCCAGCCTCACTAATTTCTGCTCTGATGTCACCAGCAGTGGCCCCATTCCTGTTATTTATAGTGTTTGTGCCGTGGGCTTTGCTTGTGCTCGAGGCTCTGTCGCCGGTCTGCGAGGAGAGGGAAGAGCAGCTCCAACACTTCCAGGGATGCCTCTCCCAGCCCGGAGTGTATTCCAGGTTCTCTTCATCTCCCCCATGCTCCTGTCTTTGCTCCAGCAAACGGAGCCTTCCTGAGGCTGATTTGGGTTATTTAGAACTCGGTTTAACAAAGGCAGTAAGTCACGAGACCAAGCAAATCCGATGAAGGCGCTCGGGGCGAAGGCAGTCTGCAAAGCCAGATGCAAACGCAGCCAACCAGAAACCAAAAATATATTAGTACTGAGAGAGCAGGCAATTATTCCCTCATCAGAGTTGCAGAATTTTCAGCGTGTGTGACTTCAGTCGACTTCAGGACAGCCAGGCTCCATTTTTGGGTGGAAATCCAGGCTCCATTTTTGGGAAGAGCCAAGGTTGTTTCAAAGTCCAGACCTAACTCTCCATGGCACCCATGGGCTGCAGTTGATGGATGCATTGAACAAGGACATGGACAAAATGTGAGGCGGAATTTGCATCTGCTAACCTGAAGTGTTGAAAAACCGTGACTCAGGCTTTTTCTCTGATCACATTCATACTAAAATTAACCCAAAAAAAGGTGATGAAGAGGCAGCCATGCTTTCAGTGTTTTCCTGCAGAGTTTTAAATCTCTGGAGTTTGTGCCTGCAAGCTCTGCTGCCTGCAAGCTGAACTTCCCAGGTGATCTAGTGGCTCTGGGAATGAAGGCTTTTTTAGAAAAAGCACCAAATATTGCCAGAGACAGTACATCTGTGAGCACTGGAAACTCCGCAGCCCAAAATCTGTCCCAGAAGAGCTATTTCAGCACTTAAGCTGATCTTCAGCCTGAAGTGTGCACTGTCAGTGAATAGGAGAGAGGCTTGGGCAGATGATGCTTCTGCAGCACAGCCCCTGTGTCTTTAAGGTATCCCATAAAACCACATGGTCTGGAATCAGTCCCTGGGTGCAAAGTTTTTTTACAGTGAACTTGTGCCCTGTTCCTTACACATTTCCTATTTTTTTGCAGTATTTCAGCTGGGAAGAAGCCTCTCAATGTGTTAATGGTCAGGAATAATCCTCCCTCTCCTCACCATCGATGCTTTCTGTGGATTTAAAGGCAGCATTTCCTCCCCACCCAAGAGAAATCCCATTTTTAGGGTCACTTTTCAGAGTGATTGGTCACAACCATTAGGCCCAGCACAGGGCTTGTTGTGCCATCTGATTCACCTTTAGCTCTCCAAAAGAGCAGCACTAAAGAAGCACAATCCCTGGCTGGATTTGAGAACCTCAGTCTGGGAGCTGGAGTCTTTATTAAGTGGTGTGGACAGAATGACCCCCCCCCCCCACCCAAAAAAAAAAAAAGGCATTAATTAATCCCTGGGATAATGAACACAGGACCTCGGGCTGGTTTTGCAGCTCTGGATCTCAGAGCGGTGTCTTCCTGTCTTCCCCCTGTGGCCCAAGAACTCCCCCAGCTGAATAAAACATTTAATAATGCTGAAGTGCCTCTGAAGATGAGGTGGTTGATGAATGAGTTCTTCCTGCTTTCCCCCCCCCCTTTGAGATGTTTGGATGCCAGCTGCAATTTCAGTGCAGAGCGGTATTGATCACGGCCCTGCACGTGTAATTCAGTCAGTTGTTATTCATTTCCTGATTGTTTCTCTGCTCTGAGATGATCCTCGCTGGGTACCTCAGGGGGCAGGTTAATAAAACTCTGCCTATTTATATTAAATACTGAGGGAAGCATTATCCCCATGCAGCCCCACTCCCTTTGGCACGAGGCTCCAAGGCACTGCTCCAGCACTTCTCAGTGTCAGCCTGGGATTCTGCAGTGAAAAATGCTCCTTTTCTTTTTCATTTCTGCTGAGTTTCGTGCCTGCTGCTGTGACCTGGCACTGCCACCTGTCAGAGATGCCGCTTTTTCCCTGAGTAATGTCACAGCTCTTATTTTTATGGGTGTACTGGAGATAATGATCCCTCTCCTGAATGGGAGATAAGGCTGAGACAAAGACAGAGCTGCTGGCTTTTAACTGACACCAGAGGATTCAGATCCTCCTGTGCTGAGGCCCAGACATGAGGACAGAGCTGTGTCACGACTGATAAGAGAGGGAGCAACGTGGTGACTTTGATAGGAGCAGCGACCTCCTCAGCACTGAGAACATTGCAGGGAAAAGGCTGAAGGCCCAGAGGTGACAAAGCCGTGCTGAAGGCAGCATTTGAAGCCTCTAAATACCTTTGTGGGTTTGGACAAAAATGCCTGCCTTAATTGGAATGAAGGGGAGTGAGAAAATGAAGTGTGAGAAGGAGGAATGCGAGGAATGCGAGGAGTGTGAGGAGCGTGAGGAACACAAGGAACACGAGGAGCACGAGGAACACAAGGAACACAAGGAACCCGAGGAGCACGAGGAACACGAGGAGCACGAGGAACACAAGGAACACAAGGAACCCGAGGAGCACGAGGAACACGAGGAGCACGAGGAACACAAGGAACACAAGGAACCCGAGGAGCACGAGGAACACGAGGAGCACGAGGAACACAAGGAACACAAGGAACCCGAGGAGCACGAGGAACACGAGGAGCACGAGGAACACAAGGAACACAAGGAACCCGAGGAGCACGAGGAACACGAGGAGCACGAGGAACACAAGGAACATGAGAAGCGTGAGGAGTGTGAGGAACACAAGGAGCACAAGGAGCATGAGGAGCATGAGGAACACGAGGAGCGTGAGGAACACGATGAACACGAGGAGCACGAGGAACACGATGAACACGAGGAGCACGAGGAACACGATGAACACGAGGAGCACAAGGAACACGAGGAACACAAGGAGCACGAGGAACACGATGAACACAAGGAACACAAGGAACACGAGGAGCATGAGGATCACGAAGAACACGAGGAGCACAAGGAGCACAAGGAGCATGAGGAGCATGAGGAGCAAGAGGAGCACAAGGAACACAAGGAACACAACACAAGGAACACGAGGAACATAAGGAACATGAGGAGCACAAGGAGCATGAGGAGCATGAGGAACACGAAGAACACGAGGAGCACAAGGAGCACAAGGAGCGTGAGGAGCACGAGGAGCAAGAGGAGCACAAGGAACACAAGGAACACAACACAAGGAACATGAGGAACATAAGGAACATGAGGAGCACAAGGAGCACAAAGAACACAAGGAACACATGGAACACGAGGAGCATGAGGAACACGCTCTGGCCGTGGCTGTGCTGCCCCTTTCCCCTGGAAATGCCATTTTGCATCACCCATTGCCCCGGTCAAGGTTCCCTGAGCCCTGCCTGGCTCCAGGGAGGCTCCAGGGAGGGATCAGAACCACGGCAAGGCTCTGGCTGTGGCTGTGAGCCCCAGCAGCAGCAGATCTGCAGCACGGCGATGGCAGCAGGGAGTGTTCCGGTCACTCCTCAGCCCCACACGCGGAAAAAGCACAGCAGGGGAGCAAAAATTTGTCATCTGAAGAGGGGCAGTGCAGGAGAGTGGGCACAGGGGACACTGCCAAGTGCCCATAAAGCCCAGGTTGCACAGGGACACCATTAATATCGATTTTCAGAGTTTTTATCCTCCTCCCTTTTGTCTCCAGTATTTCCTGGGTCCTTTCTCCTGTCAGAACAAAGCTGGCAGAGCCAGGGAAGCCCTTCCCTGCTCACTGCCTGAATTCTGGAGTGAAGAACAACCAGAGCAATCCCACCAGCCCTTCACCCACCTTGGGCCAGTTGGAGTGTGCAAAGTCACTTGTTTTGTGACATTGCCATCCTCTCCCCTAACAGGGAGGGAGAAGCATTCTCATTTAATATTAATCTCTCCTCCACAGATTCAGGCTGCTTCTGACAGTGTATCAATTATTTAAACTTACTTAAAAAAAATAAATTCCAGGATTAAAGAGATTAGTTTCTTGTTGATTTTGGTAATTCCTCCTGCTTTGGCAGCTCTGAGGCTGAGTGAAATCAAGCTCTGAGTTCCTGTTTGCTCAGAGTTCACCCTGGCCGGGGGCAAGATGGAAATTCTGTTTCCATTTCTAATTGCCAGGTTCATGTCTGAGTTCAAACCGGGTGTTAGCAGAGCAATCAAAGACCCTTCAGGTGTCACTGCTGGGTGGGCAATCCCCTGTACCACTGCCCAGGGAATATCGATTGCACGCCTGGGATCTGCCTGCAGAATTTGAGATTATAAATTAAATCGGGAAGAAATGTTCCCATTTTCATCTGAGATGCTCTGCATTTCTCATCTCCATGGATTGTCCAGTCCTTTCCACACTCGAAGTGGCTGCAGTGACCTCTCAAGGACCCCCATGTGCTGCTGTCCCACCCTGAAACCGTGGCTGAAGCTCACCTGGAGTCCCCTGCACGGGGTGTGGGTCTGCAAGAGCAGCTCACCTGCTCCAGCCCACAGCCCGAAATCAGGGCTGAGCTGACACTGAAGAACATCTAGAAAAAGGATTAAAAAGAATAATCAAAGAGCTTTGAACATCAAAAAGCAAACAGGTCTATGAAATATACATGAAAACACACTGAAACCTCAATCCCAGCATTATCTGTCTCCCATCCAATCATTAATTCTGTCTTGGAATGGGGTCTTAGGCTGGGTGTTCCCTTTGCTGAGGCTGCCAGAGTCCAGCTCATCATTCCAGCAGCAAGGAATGTTTGTGGCTTCCTGTGACATCCCATAAAGGCACCTTTCCCTTAATTAACTGCTCAGACAACCCTGCTTAATGAAGACTTTGTGGCATTCACACCTAAAATCAAGCTCCTATGATTACAAATTAATCAGGGAAAATCCTCGGCAAGCTTTTCTTACTAAACATTCCCTGCTGGAAGGAATCAGAGGGGCCATTATTTTCCTGCCCAGCTGTTTCACGCTGCATGATCGACTTTATCCATCAGCCCCAGAAACCAATCTTCCCTTGGTGCCCAGCGCAGCCCCCATCAATCACCACCCCCAGCAATGGTGCCAGAGCCTCATCACAGCCTCCCCTCGGCTGGGGAGAGGTGGGGATGCACATTCCAGGTATCGACCACCCCCTCCTGGGAGACATTTCGTGCGCTGCAATGTTTTATTTTTGTTGTCAGAGTCTCTGACGAGCTGCAGAGAGCACGGAGAGTCTGGCGTGAGAGGAGGGTGGGAGAAAGGTCAGGGAGGGAGGGAGGAAAGCAGGATGGCTTGGTTTTGGAACCATTATTTGTGCTACAGCACCGGGATCGAGCTTGGAGGCTGCACGTCCTGTCCTGCCATGAACACCTTTGGAAAGGTCAGGATCATTATCCTCATTTTCCAAATGGAAAATCTGAGGAAGGTTTACTCAGATGAGTCCAGCAGACCCAGGCAGAAGTGAGGGAAGAGCTCAGTTTTCTCCAAGATGAAATATCTCTGTGCCCCCCAGGCTGTATCACCTTCCCTTTATAGGAGAGGGTGGACCTGGGATCGGAGTCACCCTGGGCAGGGAGCAGTACAAGGAAAACTGGAAGAAAATAGATTTCCCCCAGGTCCCTGCGTGTTTTCCATTTGCTCAGCTCTCTCTGTTGTTGTAGGTCATCAGTTGTCTCATGGTTTTCCATCTCAAAGCTTTAATTTGTGCTTTGGACACACAGCTCAACAAATGTGTTCCAGCTGCACTTCATTGCAGTGGGAAGCGCTGGGACCCCCAGGGAAGTGAGGTGCTTCTCCAAATGTACTTCACTTCATAAGAGGAAGGAAGAAAGAAAGAAAAAAAAAGAAAAAAAAGCCAGAAATGCTGATTTATTTTGTGTGTTTCACACTTCATTGATTTCACTCGGATTGTTCCTAATGTTTCCCTCCCGGAACTGAGGGAATTTATTTGCTCAAGGTTTCTTTAAGCCATTTTGTGGGTGGTGAGAGTTTAATCTCAAGCTGTCTGCATTAACTACTTGAAGAAATCAGGCTGAATTTTAGCTGCAATGCTGCTCCTTGTCAGGTTGAAGGAGGCTGAGGCTGTGGAACACCATTTCCCATCTGCAGCAGCACCGAGCTGTGCTCTGAGCCTGTCCCTGCCCTGGCTGGTGCCACCTGCTTGTTGTGCCCCTGGATGTTGGGCTGGGATTGGAGTTCTGCTCCGAGAACTTGCTGGAGAATGCAAGAAGCCTGCAGGTGAGCTGCTGCTGGTGTTTGCAGAGCATAAATGAGACAATTTGGGGCTTTGGATGGAGCTGAGGGCTTCTCTCTTTGTCCCTCTGAACGACCTTTGGGCAAAAGAAATGGTTTGCGTGTTTTAAACTGCATGACTTGAGCGGGAAACCCACCCCAAACTGATTTATCAGTCTTTCCAAACTTCTGCTTTGAGCAGTCCATTGTAAAAGCAAAATATTTCATAAATAAATCCTTATTTCATAAGGACTATTATTTGCACTGGGCAAATGTTTGGCACTTCTTGTCCGGCTGTTTGTTTCCCACCTGTGTTCCTCTGGTTTCCTGCTGACCTCAACTCCTCAAAACCACAGCAGAAGCCATCCCTTCTGTCATTAGGCTCCTGAAGTACAGAGAATGTGTATTTTGTCCCAAATCAGATGGAATTAGTAGCTTGGGTGACTCTCATCCCATCCTTCATCATCTAAGTGAAATAAGCTTTTTGTGGGACCAGAGAAACCCAACATTAAGGTGTCCAGGAAGGGGGTGGATAGGGATACAATGGTATTTGAGCTGGCAAAGAAAGTTATGTGGAATCAAATCACCTCACACTTCCATGGATTTCTGTCCCTTAAAAAAAATCAACACTCTGGATGCTGTTTCACCCTAATTGGCTCCTCACCCTGGCAAGCCAGAGAGTGATCAGCTGCTCCTTTTGTGTCCCTGTTCCCCTTCCTGCCCTGATGTAGCCTTCTGTGAAATTGTTTTCTCTGCAGAGATGTCTCTTGTAATTCCACTGGAATAATCCTTGGCTCCGTGCTGGGGAAGCTCAGTCAGCGAGGGGAAGCAAAGGCATCTGCACACACACACACAAAACACGGCAGATTTGCAAATATCCCTTTCTTCCCCTCAATGGGAATAGAGGAGGCTCAGGGAGCAGCCAGCCGGGGGTGAGCAGGGATGGAGGGGCACAGAAACATCTCGGGGAATACAGGGACCTGGTGAGAAAGAGCTGGTCAACAGGTGACTCAAGTTAAATATTGAGAGACAGAATACGTGAATTCTAAAAAAACTAGAAAAACAGGATTTCCTTAATCTTGTCAAGATAAAGAGGGACAAGAATCTCTTTGAAGGCAGCACAAAAACTGCTGAATCATCCCCCACCAGGTACCATACATGTCCCAGAGAGAAAGGTGAAAAGTGCACTGTGATGAAGACTGCCAGATCTTCATCACGAGAAGACCCCCGAAGACCACCAGGACACACAGCACACATGCTAATGATATTAATGATTTCCGAGAAATGATTTGTATAACCACTCCTATCTTGAGGAATGTGATGAATATGCATGAATGTTACCCATAATATTGTGAGTTGGCAGTGCCGATGTGTGTGTGTGTTTGGAGGAGCGATCCCCCACACCCGGCGCGCCGAATAAAGCAAATCCCCACTGCTCTGACTTTGTCTCTGAAGTGTCTCTGGGCCTGCTTGGGGCTCAGAGCAGCAGCACCGTGTCCCCACTGATGGGAATCAACACAGGAGGGTCTGTCCCAGGCTGCTGGAATGATAACCTGAGACTGTGGGACTCTGCTGAGAGGGAAAGATTTACTCCTGATCGGTGAACTGAAGATCCTCGTCCACGCTGCCTGGAGAGGCATTGCCCTCATTTTTCCAAGGGAATGCAGAGGGGAGGCTCCGTTCCTGGAGCAGATCTCGTCTGGAGCTCTGCCCATGAGGTGTCAGAGCCTAAAGGAGCCCGGCTGAGAGCTGTGTGTGACCCCAGGCCAGGAGGGAACCATGGTGGGCTTCCCTCATACAGCTGAGCCACTCCTTCCCCTTGCTGGTAAATGATGGCAATAACGCATGGATTAACAACTCCCAGTTCCACCAGAGAGCATCTCCTTCGAGAGACGGCCAATTTCCAGATATTATCAACAAATCCCACAGCTCAGAGCCCTGGCACACAGATCACTGCTCCCTCTGGAGTTTCTTGTCCCCCTATCCGAGTTGTACCTCAGGTTATCAGCCAGCATCCAAACCTGAGGAAGATTCTTATCCTCTGCTCTGATTATTCAGTAATTTCCTGCTTTTTTTTTGGCTTCTGAACCCTGGGCAGTGCCAGCAAGGAGATGTGGGCTGATAGCCGTGCTCCAGAGCCCAGCAGTGCCCCATCCCCAGCCTGGCTGTGACCTGGGACATGCTGGACTTTAACGAGGTCTGATGGGGAGCTGGAAATGTTCTGTGCCGGCAGCAGGCAGAGCAGAGCTGAACCTGAAATCAATTTGTAGGCATTCCTGTGACACAGTTCATGACAGGAGGATGTGGAGCGAGAACCCAGGAGCAGGGAGAGAGCAATTGCCGTGTAATTATGGGGTCTGTCACTTAATCTCTGGGTGTGATGGGTGTCCTAAAGTCGGGATTTGCATCATGGATATGCTAATTTGTCATGCTGACAGACAACAGAAGCCGAGCCACACAGCCATTGGAGCTAATTAAACAGACAAACCAATCAACAGATGTGGCAGATGAGGAATTTTAATGAAGAATTAAATATATAGAGTGACCTTGCGGTGGTGCTTGGGATAATTTTATTTAATACCAGAGTCTTAGCAGGAAATCACTTTAAAAGCGCATAAAGCATGACAGGGCAGTAATGACAGTTTTCCCAGGGGTCCATGGCAGATTTTTTCCAGAGCATTTGGGGCACTCATTCCAGAGTGAATCTCTCTAGATTCACTTCAAAAAAATGGGAATGTGTGAAAATTTAACCAAGGTGCATGAGCAGTGCTTGCCCTCTGCTGAGGCCAGTTCAGGCTCTGGTTTAGTTCAGGCACTGAAGATTAGCTCTGTCTTTGTCAATCTCTCTCCTTGATCTTCATCTTGTTCACCAGAGTTGTGCTGGGATTAAAACACGACAAGAAAGTTTTTTGAACAGCCCTCAACTGTAATTTTTGTTCTATTTCTTGGCTTCCAAAAGGTTCATCTCCTGCTCGGGAATCAGGGCCCAACAGCACAAGGATTTCATTCTCAGCTGTGTTCCTTTAAATGTGGTGGTCTGGGCAATCCATCCTGTCCCTGTCCTTCCCGAAGCCATCTGGGCACATCATCTGTGATGGATCATTCCAATATTACGCCTTCTGTCCTGCAAATGGCGCTTCCCCTCCCCTTTTTTAGCTCAAAGCTGCCAATAGTTGAGCTCCCATCCCGGTCAAGCAGCCCACGAGCCAGAAGGGCTCCTGACAGCCTGTTTGTGTCAGGGCCATGTGACGCCGCTCCTTGCTTCACCAGCCCAGACAATAAATATCGTGGAGCCAGAGCAGCGGGGATTTACAGCCCGTGGCATCATCTGGGCTCGGTTCATCCCTGGGTTACTGCTCTGCAATCCTCAGGAATTATCCCAGGCAGTGAATCTGCTGCGATGGCAGACGTGCAAGGCTGGAATTTCAGCTCTGGGGTTTTTAACTCGCTCTTGGCTGAAGTGCACGTGGGGTGGCTTCGCTCGTGGGGCTGGGGGTTTGAGCTGAGCTTGGGTGGTGCAGAGGATGGGGGGAATTGTGAGGCTCCAGCTCAGCTCCCGTGGAGCTGCTAAATCTCCTTCGGGAATCTTCCGACAGGAAAAGCATTTAGAGGGAAAGACTGAGGGAAACGGAGAGAAGGGCCCCAAAGTGGGACAGGCTTTTTTTCTTTATTGAGAAATTTATTGAGAAATTCAATGCAAATTTGTTTTAAAAGTTACTGCTCTGCTTGCAGACCTCTTTGAAATTTAACTTTTTAAAGTCAGTCTGTTATTGGATAGCGCAACAGAATGCTCTTGGAGCATCTCTCAGCCAATATTCCAATATAATCCTTATGGCAAGGGATAGGAAATGGTCTTGGCAATCCTGTAATTCATTGCATCCCTCAGCACTGAATCTCTTCTGGTTGAAGAGTAACGAACCTGGGAAGGGTTAAAGGTTCAAACTTCCTAATCAGCCAAGGGTTCAGCACAAATACTTTGATGTGTGATCCACCCTCCTTTCTTTAGTTGAGTTTTAGTTTCTTTGCAGCAGTTCTTAAAACCTTCTGTGCACATAAAAAAAGCAGTGAAAGCATTCAAGGCCTGCGAGTGTTTCTGTACAGGATGAAAGGTGCTCCCAATGGGATCCCTGCATGGAATTGACCCATTAGGTTTCATCTGGAACAGCACCCGTTCCTATGGAAATAGCTGGAATTTATTTAGGTTGCCAGTTTTGCTTATTTAGAGGAAAATTAAGCCTTACGATGTTTGCAATTCCTGAAAATTTGGTCATTTACAATCTTCCAGCAGCAAACAGCTCTGTAACATGAAGCTGTGCGTGCTTAAAAATGAAAAAGGGCCTGAAATCAGAATTCCAGGGCAGCCCTCACCAAAGGAAGTGTGTGGAACAGGGAGGGAGAAGGAAATGAGAGCTCTCAGATCTGCCTGAACATCTCTGCGGCCTCTGAGCATCTGAGCTCTTCCAAATCACCAATTTCCACTGCACAACCTGTCCAGGGTGGAAGCAGCTCTGTTACTTCAAATTCCTCCTTCCTCTGGAGAGTTAAACGGAGAGGAGGGCAGGGAGAGAGGGGTGGAGAGGCCAAATAAATCAGGACCATTTACAAAAAGGGTTGAAAATTAAAAGAGAGGGAGGGAAAAGAGGCGAGTGCCAACAGTAAAATGAAAAATGAAGAAGTGCCATGATAAAAATGATAAAAATGATGCAGTGGCCAGACAGCCCAGTCCTCAGCCTTGAAAACCTCACGAAGAAAACATTACTCAGTGAAGATGAATTCCTTCAGTTAACCTTGTTCACAGCCACATCTTTGCAGGTCAGACAATTATTACTCTCTCATTTTCCAGCTCTCCAGTGGGCTCCTGAATATCTTTGCATATGGATGGGCGGATTGGATTGGCTTAGGCCGAGCTGAATTGGCAGAGAAATTCCCTAAATCCAGGAATATTGCGCGGCATAATTCTTTTTTGATCAGAATGTAACGAGGGAAAAAATCCTCCCCGAAGCAAACCAAGGGCCCTCAGTGTGTGGCCACGAGGTTGTTTTTCAGCCGGTGACCAGGCTGGAATCGCTGCACTGCAGCACAAATGCCTGGGAAAATTATGAGGATTTCAGCAAAACTGCAAAAGCTGAAGGAGCAAAGTTGCTTGTGAGGAGTTCCTGCTCTGTTCCCATCTGAGAGGATTCAGGAATTTCAGGAGATTCTTGGAAGCCTTTTCAGGTCCTCAATGCAGCTCTGCCCTATTATATATATATATATATATATAAAAACATATAGATATATAAANCCATTAAAATTATTTTGACCCTGAGTTGGATGTTCTGGTCCTCAGTTAGGAAGGGTCCTCCATGGCAGCTTTTCCACCCTAGAATGAGGGATGTATTAATTTTCCTGTCACCACAGTGGTGCAGAGGGTCTGTCCTGCAGCCACCCACAAGGCAGGGCTGGTGCTCCATCACCAACAAAACACAAAACACTGATGGTGAGCAAGGAAAGTTCTCCCTGTGCAGAACGTTCCAGAAGGAAAGTTCCAAAAGGCCAAACAGCAGAAAGGATACGGGAGACAAGGTGTCCTGTTTGTCTGATGGACTTATTCCTACTCACCAAAATTCCATCAGCAAAAACAGACACAATTGATAGAGAACAAACCAAGCCCTGCAGCTTGGTGTTTATTGATAAGCCTTGCCCACGGGAGACTTTTGATCCTGAGGCAAACATGAGAGCCAGAATATCCTCAGGCAATGGCTTTTAGGCAGATCCACAGCAGGAGAGTGGGAAAAAAAGCAATTTTTTCTGCTCTGAACACTGAGAATTCATTTGGGATCGTAAATTCAAACTGCAGATCTTGCAGGTCACGGATCCAAATGTTGCACTGAACTGGCTCTAAAAGGGGATTGGGTGTTCAAGTCTCTGAGAATTTGGTGGTTCCTTGCCACAGGAAAAAAAAAAAAAGGTAAAAAACTGCTCATCCACCAATGTCCAGGGCAAATATTGACAAGCAAAGCCTGTGTGAAGGTGACAAGGAGCATGAGAAATTCTCTCTGATCCCTCCAGGATCAGATTTTGTGGCTGATGAACACGGTAATAGATTGCAGAGCCATATCAGAGCTCTGAAAAAAAAAAAAAAGAAAAAAAAAAAAAAAAG
>VZTX01019672.1:0-15817 GCA_013400915.1 Pardalotus punctatus | reverse complement strand
TTCCCATCTCTGGACATGTTGAAGTGACCAAGCAGTGACCATGGGAGCCTGGCCAGGACCACAGCTGGGAGCGGAGCCTCCTGTCCCTGCCAGCAGTGGGCTGGGGCAAATCCCAGCCAGCCCCCTCCTCCTCCAGCCCCCATCCCCACTGCTGGGGTGACCCCACTTTATGTACCCCTCAAGCCTGCTCTGGTGCCAAGATAACGTGTGGGAAAATTTATTCTTTCAGACTTCCCTTTCAAAAGCAAGTTTTTAAACCCATGGTTGTTTAATTGGTGGTGACTCGCTGTGAGTTCAGTTCCTGGACACTTGAGTCACATGCTCTGAGCTGTGGGGGAAGCAGGGATATAATTCCATGCTGTAATCCGTAATTTCACAGTACCTATGTACAAAATCCCATAAGGAAATCAAGTGTTGAGTACCTCAGCCTGTTGCCAACCTTTTCTGGATACTTTTGATTTCTGTTTCTTTGTGTTTGGCCTCAATCACCTGTAAAAGTGATAAACCCCTATCTCCAGTCACAGTGGGGTTGTGAAAACAATAACAGACTCAGACAATAACAATGTTTGTCACTGGAAGTCACCCAAGAAAATTAATCACTGCCTTGGAGCAGGGCTGGGGTATTACACAGCTCATGGAAAAGAGGAAAAATTACCCAAACAAATGCTTGTTGGGCAAGAGAGCTTTTTTGTGCCCTGAGTAAGAGGGAAAAGCACTGCTCTGGGAAACACAAAGAACATCCCACATAGCAGGTGGGAGTTCAGGAACAGAGCTGTAATGGCTTCTGCCGTGTTCCATCTCCCTAACATTGCAGATAGGTGGGAAAAGCAAAGACACAGGGAAAATCCACTGAGCCTGATGGAAAGACTCCCAGGGCAGGAAAGCTCCCAGCTGACAGCACAAGGCTGAAGAGAGCAGGGGGAGGGAGAGCTTTTACCTGCCCTGTTCTTCCTCTCACACAAGTGTCTGCGGTCAGTGAACACCACAGACTTTTGCTCTGATCCAGTGCTCCCAGAGCATGGCTCTTGTTCTGGGTTTCTCCAGGGAACTTCCACAAAATGCCAAGATGCTTCTGGAGGTAGGTTTGTAAAGAAAGCAGCTGTGCCCACGACATAGGATGGAACCAGTCCTGGGAGAAAATCAGTGCCCTGAGCACCTTCAATCCACCCTAGCCAGTGGGCAGGGCTGTGCCAGGGAAACAAACGGAGGGAATTTGGGCAGAATTCATCCCTGCAGGAAATGGAAGAGCTTGTAGACATCTGAGTCTGCAGGAGCTGAAGCTGCTGGACAAGAGTGGGGCAGGGAGGATGATCACTCCAAGGTTTACTCTAAGAGGACAATCATTTTGCTCAAGATAAAACTTGTTTTGGTTCAACACCACTCCATGTGTGAACACTTACCGAGCATCCAGGGTGGCATCTCTGAGCCCTCCTGCACCACAGTTAAGGAAACTCCCCAGCCTTTTATCCCTCAACAGTCACATACAAGGAGTTGTGTGGCTCTGCTCCTCCCACTCCCTGAATTACATCCAGTGGAAACCAGGTTCCAGCATCCCACTGAGCTGGGGGAAAGCAGGATTTGGGAAGGGCAGGCCAGGTCTCCACACAGTGCTTCTGAAGAGCTGAAGGAGCTGCACCCACACATCATCACCCCAAAATAGACCCGACTGCAGAGACCACATAATGACACCTACAGTGTGGCACAGAGGGGAGGGAAATGGGAAAAGTATATTTAGCCAACTATTTCCTGATACTGTTCCCCTCCTGGGAGAGCAGAGCAAGACAAACACTGTGGGTAAATAAACTCTGCCCTTCAAAGCAGGCAAGAGCTTTCACAGAAGCACAGACTCACCTAAGAAGGAAGGTCAGCTTGGATGTCCCCAGTCCAGCCAGCTCATCCCAAGCACATCCACTCAGGGCAGGATGATCTGTCCAAACTGGTACTGAGGTCTCAGGACCTCTCTGCAGCCTCCTTCCTTACACTGAGTCAGAATCATGGAATCAGAGAGTGGTTGGGTTGGAAGGGACCCCAAAAATCATCTCATTTCATCCCACTGCCATGCCCTGTCCAACCTGGCCTTGGGCATTGCCAGGGATCCAGGGGCAGCCCCAGCTGCTCTGGGCACCCTGTGCCAGGGCCTGCCCACCCTCACAGGGAAGAATTCCTTCCCATTATCACATTCAAATCTTCCATCAGCTTGAGGCCATTCCCCCTTGTCCTGTCACTCCAGGCCCTGTGCAAAGTCCCTCTCTGGCCTTCTTGTAAGCCCCTTTAAGTACTGGAAGTTGCCACATTCCAGCATGTCCCTGTCACCTCCCTTCCCATCCCCATGCACCTCTGGAGTCTGGCTCCACCTTCTCCAGCCCCTCCTGAGGCAGCAGCAAGACCTCTCCTAACCCTTAACCACCCCTTCTCCCAGCCTGCCCTGGAAGCCCTGAGCTCCATTTCCTCACACCCACCAAGAGCTGGAGGTGCAGAAACATCACCAAAAACAGTGAAATGAGCAGCAAGGAAGTCAGTGAGCAAAGTGAACTGGTGGCAGGACCCATCCTGACTGGAATTGTGTGACTGTGTCCCAGGAGTGACAGGGTAACCCATCATTAGACACTGCAGTCTGGGAACACAGGGTACAGGCCTCTGCAGGCTATTTTTAAGATTTTAAGGAAGGAGACAAAAAACCCAAAGCACCTTGAGGTAAAACAATGGGGTGGATCAGACCAGTAAGACCAGTTATGCTGGGCTGACTGCTCCAGCAGCCAGAACAGCCAGAGTCCCAGACAGAGCCAGGATTTCTGTATGCAGTGCTGACTGAACCCTGCACCACCTCTGGATAAACAGTCTGGGAGTGCAGCACTTTGCATCCACAGACACCTTAGCAGCTCATCACACAAACTTACCAGGGAAAGCTCAGCTTGGCTTGCCCTATGCTTGGAGCAGGGAGAAAGCGAGGGAGAGCAGAGCAGGGGGACACACATGCCACGAGGACCTGGAGGCAGCAGGGATGTGCAGGTCTGGGAGCAGATCCTTCCCCAAAAGCCAGTGCATCCTGTGGCAGTGGAAAACAGGAGGCTGGAGCAGTAGAGGAAGGAAGGAGCCTGGCAGGGCACTGGAGCAGGCAGCAGCACCCCTGCCTGCTCCCTGACCTAGCTGGGCTCCAGACCTGCCCCTGCACCCCTCACCAACACTGCACAAGGGGAATTTTCAGTTCCTGGGTTTGGTGTTCCCTCGCTGGATTTGGGACTCCTATTTGGGAAATCAGAGAAGCCAAGAGGACAACAAATGTCCCCGTCACAGCGGACTTGCTTGCTGCTCAACCACAGCTCCCCACTGAAACTGCTGGCAAGAACTGAGGGAATGTGGAGGCTGGGAAGCAGCTGACAGAGCTTGTCTGCAGCACCTGGCCCACAGCCAATGCTGGAACACTGGCTCCTGGATGCATCACAGGTTTCCTGTGTGACCCTGCACAGGTGACCTCACGCAGCCCTTGGTGCCCTCACTCAACACAGGGGTCATGTTTAACTGTTCACAGGAATTAGACTCATTGATGTCTAAGGCACTCAGAAATCCTGGGTCTGGGCAAAAAGCATGAACACTGTGGAGAGAACAGCAACCAGAGAGAAGAGCCAACACACAAACACACACACGCTCCCACACACTGACTCCACACGTGAGGTCCAGGGTGTTTATAACACATGTAGTACAGACACGGTGATCTTTCTACTGAGAGACAGAGAAGATACCAGACCTAAGTCTATCAGGGTATTTTTGAACAGTGTTCCCAAAGGATCTCAGGATGAACTTGCTTCCACTAGGAAGGATGTTTGCTCTCAGAAGGACCACCCAAATACTGGGCAATACAGCTTTTAGGCCAGAAAAACCACAGATGGGACAGGCTGTGATTTGCAAAGCCACCTGATTGCAGCAGCTCTGTTTGTTGCAAGTTTGCATGGTCCTTCTTCTTACCCTGATTCAGGGATCTTTGTCTTTCTTGCCCTAAGTTGACCCGTGGTGCAGAGGGACAAGAAATAACGGAGCCACCCTCTTCAGTGCCTTGTAGCTGTCAGTGGCTTCCAAGCAGTCCTCTGCCCAAGGACGGGAAGAACCAGTGGAGACGGAAGCCATTCTCTCCCATATCCATCTGCCTCCCCAGAAGAGCTTTGGTCTTTTCCACGGGGATAAATATGAGCACCGAGTGGGACAGCGGCAGCAGCAGCCCCCAGCCACACAGTGGCTGCAGGCATTGTCACTCCGAGGTCTGGATGTACACAGGGACAGCCAGCATGGTGCAGGGCGTGTCCGAGGCCGTCTGCAGTTCTGCCAGGGCCAGGTTGGAAGCCATGCTGTTGGGCTGCCCAGGGACCAGCTCCGAGTCGGCAGCTCCAGACCCACCAACCACAATGGACAGGACAGCATCTGACTCCTGGAAGGACTCTTTGTTGGGGCCCCCGTCGGGGGGGCTCTCCCCAGCAGCGCCGTCCTTGAGCTCGGGCAGCCCCAGCGCCCCGGGCAGCCCCAGCCCGGCCTTGCGGCCCCGCACCACCCGCTTCTTCTGGGCCTTCCTGAGCTGCAGCTCCTTGTCCTTGGGCGAGCCCAGGCGGCACTTGTGGTCCCTCATGTACTTGTGGCGTGTGAAGCCCTTGCTGCACGTGGGGCAGCGGTATTTGTAGTTGCCGGTGTGCGAGCGCTGGTGCTCCACCATGTGGGCGCGGCGGCTGAAGGACTTGTTACAGTACTGGCACTTGTGGATCTTCATCCCTGCAGAGAGAGCTTGGTTAGAGACCCAGCCATGCCAGCAGGGCAGAGCGGGACAGCTTCACCTCCTCCTCCAAGGAGGTGCTCCCTGATAAAAGGGAGGAGACATTGCGCCACACACAGAAAAGAGGGGGTGGCTACAGCCTGGATGTCTGTTTAACCATTGTTTTAGCCCTCTGTAGAATCATTTAATGTCCCGAGCTGCAAGAGACCCCCAGGATCATCCAGCCCAGCCCCTGGCCCTGCACAGACCCCCCAACAATCCCACCCTGGGCATCCCTGAGAGCGGTGCCCAAACGCTCCTGGAGCTCTGGCAGCCTCGGGCTGTGCCCATTCCCTGGGGAGCCTGGGCAGTGCCCAGCACCTCTGGGGGAAGAACCTTTCCTGAAATCCAGCCTGAGCCTGCCCTGACACAGCTCCAGCCATTCCTTGGGACCTGTCACTGGTCACAGAGAGCAGAGATCAGTGCCTGTCCCCCCACTGCCCCTCAGGAGGAAACTGCAGACTGTAAATAAATATTCTCATCTCAAGTAAGAGCATTAAAATACCACCAGAAATACATCTCAGGTATTTGTGATGAAAATGCAAAACAATCTTTAAGTATTATTTTTTTCAATGCATTTAGTAAATAAAGAAATTTTCACTTTTTTTCCCTCCAAAATATGGTAATGCGCAGTCTGGAACAACTGCACTACTGGCCCATCCCATCTGATCCCACTCTGCAGGGCTTTGGGCACAAGGAAAGACTTCCAGTTTTACCCCAAGAGATAAAAGTCTGATTGTTCCCTAGGGCATGGAAATAAACCATGGGAATAAATTATTTGTATTTATTAGGATTGGGAGCATCACTTTTGGAACAGAAGAAGGGAATCAAATCCCATGAGATCTCCTTTTGCATGTGAGATGGGACTGGGGAGGAGTGAACACAGCACTCTGGATATTCACTTGATAGCAGACAGACCAAATAATCCAGATCAGCTTTCCAGTCTCACCCACAGGCCCTGCCTACAGATTATACCATCTTAGAAAGCAGCCCAAAGCTTAGACTTAATCCTGAACAGACACTCACTTAAACAGGCCTGCAGCAAAACAGAGAGAAAAAATCTAAAGATAGTAAATTATTCTTATTTCTGAGGCGTAGTCCTTCTGTTACATGCTCCTGCTGCATCACAGGGAATCCCAGTCACTGCATTCCCAACCACTCACCTGAATGGGACAGAATGTGAGCCTTCAGCTTGTCAGGCCTGTTGAACTCTTTATTGCAGCCTGTATGACTTCTGGAACAACAACAAATGCTGGTGAGATGTGCAAATCAGCTGAGGATCAATGTCTAAAAGATCCCAGACCATAAAGATATCCATGACCTTTCTCCTTAGCAGCACCCAGACGTTTCTCTCAGTGAAGCCTCAGCTGGAGTTCCACTATTTCAGCCTTTCTGGGGTGGGGCAAGGAACAAACAGGCTGCCACAGGGACATGTGACTTCTCCTATTATTGTGTCTCACTATAAATGCTCTGAAACACAGCAGGTTCAAGATCCCAGCTGGAGACAGGAGTGTTTGAAAGAGGTACGAGATGGTGGAGCAGGGAGAAAAGCCAGTCACTCTTGGCTATCTCAGAAAGTCCATGTCAGGATATGGGATGCACCTTCCAAAACTCGGTTCCTCTAGCTTGTACATTAGGCCCTATGTTGCCAAGTGCTTTTGGAGATATGGTGGTGAGGGAGAGCCCATCATCCAGGCAACCTCTGTGGTCAAATAATGCTCCTTGCCTTTCCTAGTGCTCCCCAGGTGCTCCCCCAAGCCTCCCATGACTGCAGGAGTTATTTTTACAGGGCTGATGAGCCAAAGAAATGATGTGGCCCTACAGGAAGTCAGTGACAGAACTGGGACTCTTGGGTTCCCAGTTCAACAGCACACAGCATTGTAGTTGCACTGTCTTAGAATTTTCCTTTCTCTCTCATGGAGAATATAGATAAACCGTACTTCTTGTACTTTCTTAATCTCTGTGTTTTGTGTTAGATGTTGTATAAGCCGTGACCAATGGTCTTAGGGGGCGGATTCTCTTTGGCCAATGGTTACTAGTTTATTAGTGTATATAAAAAGAAGTTATTGTAATAGATCTCTCTTCTTCGCCATCTTGAAGCCTGTCTGCCTGACTTCCCTGCCTGCTTCCACAAATCCCACAAATAACAGAAAAGTAGCTACACAGCATTCCAACCTCCCCAAGCAGCAGTGGCTCGGTAGGTGCCACAATGCCCCCTAGGATACCTGCAGGAGACATTCCCCCATCCCAACCCCCCTCCTGACCCCGCTCAGACATGCTGTCATGTGCAGACACACTACATACGAGAAGGGACATTTGTATTTCTTGAAGGGCTCGTGGATAAGCATGTGGCGCTTGAGCTTGTCCTTGCGATTGAACGCTGCGTCACACACCGCACACTTGAAGGGCTTCTCACCTGGGGAGGAGAGAGCAAGGGTCAGGGACAGCCCAGCCACACAGGCTGCTCTAGCCATGGACAGGATCCACCCAGGCCAGCTGTGCCACACTGTCAACTTCCCCAAACTCCCCTGCCCAATGGAAAAATCACACAGAATCACACAGAATTAACTAAGCTGGAAAAGACCTTTGAGATCTTGACCTATGACCCAACACCACCTTGTCAACCAGACCATGGCACTGAGTGCCACATCCAGTCTTTTCTCAAACACCTCCAGGGATGGTGACTCCACTGCTGCCCTGAGCAGCCCATTCCAGTGCCCAATCACCCTTTCTGTGAATTCTTCCTCATGTCCAGCCTAAACCTCCCCTGGTTAAACTGGTGCAGCTTAAGGCTGTGTCCTCTTGTCCTGTCACTGGTCACCTGGGAGAAAAGACCAACCCCCAGCTGTCTACGCCCTCCTTTCAGAGAGAGTGATAAGGTCTCCCCTGAGCCTCCTTTTTGCCAGACTAAACAACCCCAGATCCCTCAGCCTCTCCTCAATAAAATAATAAATGGATGGCTACAAGCTATGCTGCACACTGATCCTGCTCTCCAAGGCCAAATTCCTTAGCTTTGCCACCACAGAAGTAGGGAAGCCACCTGTGTGTCCTATTTCTGACCAGTGCAGTACTGGAAATGAGGGAGGACCAAACCCACGGATCTGAAACCACATTACTACAAAAGCCCCAGAGCCAACTCTGTTACTCCCACTCCCAGGGGCACAGGGTGGGCAGGACTGTGGCACAGAGGTGACGAGCACTGGGAGCCAGGGGAGTCATACCCGAGTGGATGTGGGCGTGCAGCTTGAGGTAGTGCTCCCGCCGGAAGAACTTCTTGCAGACCTGGCACTTGAACTTGCTGCCCCCGCCGTGTGTGGGGATGTGGCGGCGCAGGTACCGCTCGCAGGGGAACACCTGGAACACACAAAAACACCTCTCAGAGCCAGCACCACACATGGGGCATCATGGAGCTGGCATGGGAGGTGCAGCGTGGATAGAAAATGTAAGAATCACAGAATGGTTTGGGTTGGAAGGGACCTTTAACATCACCCAGTCCCAACAGCCCTGCTGTGGGCAGGGACACCTCCCACTATGCCAGGTTGCTCCAAGCCCCATCCAACCTGGCCTGGAGCACTTCCAGGGATGGGGCAGCCACAGCTTCTCTGGGCAATGTAAGTAAGAAACTCAGTCACTGCTTTCACAAGAAGGATGCACTGAGAAAATTTTCAGGATTGTATAAAGAAAATACAGATAGAGCTTAAAAAACTAACCAACAAAACCTCAAAACAAATTTTAAAAAGCCAAAATTTTCTTAAGAAACACAAGCTGAAAGCTTGCTGTCAATGTGTAACAGCACAGTGCTGAGGACCAGCATCTCAAATGGATGCCCAGTCTCCCACCAAAGCCAGCAGTAGGATGGGCTGGGCAAGCATCCCCAGGAGCTCCTACCTTCCCCACAGAGTTAGCTTCACTTTCTGCTTCCTCAGAATCTGTTACCAAGGGCTCCTATTCATGGAGCAGAGGGTTTGTGTCCCCTCAGAGCCCTCACCAGGTGTCCAGGCCTGGCTCAGGCAGTGGACAGCACCCACCTTCTGGCAGTGAGGGCAGGGGAAGTTGTGCGTTGCTGTCTGCAGATGGTGCTCCAGGGCTTCTGGGGTGGAGTATTTATTGACACACTTCACACACCTGGATGTGGGGAGAAAGAACAGAGCTTGTGAGTGAGGCTCCTGCAGCAAACCCCACACCATGGGCAGACCTGCCCAGCCCAGCCACCTTCTGGGGAATCTCTGACAGGGTTGGTAGAGAAGATAACCACTCAGGTGCTCTAGAACCTCAGCAACCCACATGCCAGCTCACACTCACACTTAGCATCCTTCAGAGAGAGAAATGCTGGAAAACTGGGTGGAGAAGCCTTTAAATTCTAGTGCTCTTCCCACAGGCTGCCACAGGAACACCCAGACCTGAGCACATATTTCACATTGCTTCCTCATGGAGACAAGCCTTAGGTAAGGACTTCACCTTACTTCAAACACCTCCTTCCATCTTCACTGCTTGAAGACAGCAGCTCCAGTAAGGAGCTGAGTGGGGACACAGCATGGCAGGGGTCACACATCCTGGAAGTATTTCTACCAGAGAGCTCTGCCAAAGCTGACTGACAGCAGGCACTGGGGACATTCACATGTACCTGCTGTGAAACCCTTTCTCCTTGGGTCAGACTAAAACCTCCTCAGGCACTAGCAGGGCTCTGATCTCAAGGATCCCCACTACCAAGCTGTAGAACAAAGCTCTGTAGTGCAAGGGTAACTAGAAATCATGGTCTGCACAAGAATTAGCAGATATTTATTCCATGAAGCACCTAAGTGACTCCGGTATCTCCAGGGCTTCCTACTCCTCCTCAACATCTCCATGGGTATTTCAAAAGCTCCATGGAGCTCTTTGTGGAACTCCTCACACTTTCCCTCCACACTAGTAGAAAAGCTTTCCAAGGAATAGACCCTTCTGCAGCAAAAGGACAGGAAATTTTTTTCTGCGCTCATCTTCTACAACCCACATTCCCTTTGCTGTAGGTGAAGAATCACAGAAAGCAGGCTGGGAAGAGCTTCCCTGACTCTCTGCCCCAGCCCAGGGCAGGTTCAGCCATGCCCATCTCACTCTTGACTGGTGGCAAGAGGAATTGCAGTGATGGGATCTTCCCACATAACCAATCTGTCATTCCAAAAAACTCCCGGCATTGAAAGTGCTTGGCCTTTGCTGTCCAGTGGAGGGCCACCCCATGCTGTCCAAAAGCACCACGGCCACTGGACACTGGACAAAGGCCCCCTGTCCCCTCTAAGGTCCCACCAACCATGCTCTGCACCCACTCACTCCTACAAGCCTTGTGAGCAGCGATTGTACTGTACTTGTACACGGCCATGTCCTTCTTGGGGCTGTGCTGGGGCAGCAGGCTGTGCGAGTACTGGTGCACGCCCAGCTCGTACAGCGAGGGGAAGTCCTTGCTGCAGAGGTGGCAGCGGTAACTCAGCTCCTCCTGGTGGCTCTTGATGTGCTCCAGGAAGGACTCCAGCTTCTGGAAGGTCTGGGCGCAGGTCTTCACCACACATTTGTACACCTGGGAGAAGGGAGCGCAACTGGAGAGGCTCACCATGGAAACAATGGGGGAAAACCCTCTGCCAACAGGCAGTTACCTTCCTTTCTGGAAAGAAACACAGACTGCCAGGGCACAGCCCTGAGAAAGCAAGGTGGGACAAAGGGGTGTTGATGTGAGGGCCCGAAACCACTTGAGTGGGTGGGACCACAACACCCCAGAAGTGATTACCCCATGACATGAGAGCTGCCACCTCCTCTGAAAACTTTGGATTTCATCGAATTGTAAAGGTTGGAAAAGACCTCCCCGGACATTGACTCCAATCTTTGACCAAACACCACCTTGTCAACTAAACCACTGCACTAAGTGGCCATGTGTAGTCATTGATTGAACATCTCCAGGGACCACTTCCCTGGACAGCCTGTTCCAATCCTGATAACCCTCTGAGTGAAGAAATTCTTCCTGATGTCCAACCTGAACCTCCCCTGGCACAGCCTGAGGCCATTTTCTCTTGTCCTGTCTCTGTTCCCTGGGAGCAGAGCCCAGCCCTCACCTGGCTGCCTCCTCCTGTCAGGAGCTGTGGAGAGCCACAACATCCCCCCTGAGCCTCCTTTGCTCCAGGCTCAGCCCCTGCAGCTCCCTCAGCCACTCTTCCTATGCCTTACTCTCCAGCCCCTTCCCCAGCTCTGTTGCCCTTCTGTGGACACACTCCAGCATCTCCATGTCTTTCAGGAAATGAGGGGCCCAGAAGTAGACACACTTCACTTCTTTGCCTCCTCTCCAGCCACCCAAACCTGCTTGGCTGAATTCTCACTCATCAGGGTAGAGAGAAAGGAGTTTTTCAAAGCCACCCAGACCACACAGCTACAACCCTGAGAGCCGAGCTGCATGGGAAGAACTGGCAGCTTTACAGACCAAGATGCTCAGGACAGACCCTGGCAACTGGTGCTTTATATGAAGCCAATCCCAATATTGCCAACCACACAGGCACCCTCTGTCCCTTACCTGCTCATTCTTGTGCTGTGTCATGTGTGATTTGAGCTGGAAGTAGGTGTTGAACTTGCTGGGGCAGAACTGGCACTGGTAAGAGCTGTCGATCAGGACAACCTGCTTGGCTTCCAGCTTGCCTGCCTCGCTCTCCTCCAAGGGGCTCAGGTCCTGGGGCACAGGCACCGCGGTCCTGGAGGGCTGAGGCAAACCTGGAGAGAGGGAGGGTCACAGCCTGCCATGAGACTGCTCTGAAAGCACCATGCTGCCAGGACACACCAGGCCAGGCTCTTCCTCCCTTTCACAGACAGACTCTTTAGATCAGAGGAATATTACTAACAGGGTCGTTTAAATTTGTTGACAGATTATTAAGATTAGATTATTATTAGATTATTAAGGGCTCTGATTACTCCATCTTCCCCTCCCTAGCCCATTCTCTTTCTCCAGGGACATAACTGTGCTCTGTGGAGCAGTCAGAACAGGCCTCCACCAATGACCCAGAGCCAGATTTACTCCCACCACCGGCAGGAGACAGGAAGTAAGATCCAGCCAGTAGCTCACAGTCCATGATGCCTACAGAGAGCAGCTTCTTGTGCTAGACTTGAGATTGTCACTGCTTTCCCTCCCCTACCAGGACTGGGGCCACCAGCAGGACGGGGATCCAGACACCAGCAAGAAGCTCTTCTCTGCCTCAAGTATTTTCAGGTGGCCACCGTGACTGGGCATTGAGATGTACGGGCTGGGCATGACCTGCACAGTGCAAAGCCAGAGCACTGGGCTATCCTAAACCACCAGTTGCCTGTGCCCTAGGCCAGAGCTCTCAGGTGTGGCCCATGCACTGCCAAAGCTGTACCTGCCAGGGAGTGACAAGGGAGAGACACCTTGCCCTGTTTACACGCACATACTGGCACAGAGTTTGGAGCCAGCGTCTCCACCAACACCTGAATCCACCATGGCTCAGGGTATGAAAGGATGCAGCTTCCAGCAACTTGCTCAGTGTGAGCTGCTAAACCCCACCAAGGAATGCAAACAGCACACACAGTTCCCCTCCCTCCCTGGGTGAGGCACAGAGACCTGCAGCCTCCTCACAGCACTGCTCTGCCCCATACCCACATCATCCCCAGGCACCAAACCTGTGTTCTCCTCGTCCTCAGGCTGGTTGGGGTTCAAGGCCATGACCTGCACAGTGATGGAGTTGCGGGAGATGGTGCAGCCCAGCCCTGGAGGCCACACTTTATGGGTCTGCATGTGCTTCTTCACATTGGACTTCTGGGCAAAGGCTCGGCCACACACGATGCACTGGAAGGGCTTCTCTCCTGTGTGACTGAAAAAGGCACAAGTCAGCAGCTGGTGGAGAGAGGAGACAGCCCCCAGGCAGGGCCTGTGGCAGGGTGGCTGCCAAAGGACAGCGCTGGGCACTCGGTTTGGCACATCACACCTGGGCCACCAAACAAGGCTTTGAGACCTGATTCACTGGAGGAGGTGGATGGTCAGAGGCCTGTGGGAGGCAATCAAAACACCTGTGGTCTGGGAATGACAGGGGATCAAAGGAAGAAGTGGGAGAGGAAAACAGCTCTGCAGCAGCATCAGAGCACTCACTGGCAGGCTCTCTGCACAGACCTTGGGGAGCTCATCATTTTCTCGGGGTACAAGGCGTCCCTGTCACCCCTCCCTCCCCTGCACACATCTCTTCTAGCTTGCAGCCCCCTGATCTGCCTGAATTTGCTCTGCTCTGTCCACAGCAGAAAGGTCTTTCTACCTGCCCTTCTGCTTCATAAGAAAGAGTGAAAAGTCCAGGTTGGGAAGGGGTTCAAAAACCACCACTTGTTCCTTCCCATCTGTTCTGAGTCCAGCTGACTCCACTGGGGGAAAACAGCTCTGAAGATTTCAGCTTCCTCCAGCCAGGGAAAAGCTCTCTGATTAGAGCTCCCTGTACAGACACTGAGCTTGGCCTACACTTTGCTAACTCCAGCAAACAGGAAGGCTGCAGCTTGCTAGGGAGAGAGAGGAAAGGGAAGGGCAGAGCAAGCAGTGGGAATGCTGCTGCCCCAGTGATCTGGTGACAAGAGGCTTGGCTGTCAAGGTCTTATCAGCAAGGAAGACAAGCCTCCAGTCCCAGCACATCACCAGCATGAAGATTACATGCATGATACAGCCTCCACCCCTGTCATGGGGGAAAGGCGTCCTGGGGTGAGAGGGATGAAGGATCCCTCCCATTGCAGCACAGATTCTAGGACATGACAAACTGGACTGTGCAGACTCCCTCAGCAGAGCTGTGCCCCCCTCCAGCCCAGCCACTCTGCTGTGTCCAGGGCAGGGCACTGTTACCTCCTGATGTGCTGCTGCAGGTCGAAGTTCTTGGTGAAGGCCTTGTCACAGTACGTGCATTTCAGCTTGGGGGACTTAGGTTTGCCTGAAAGCAAGAGCACACACAGGAATGAGATCATGTGGCACAGCCCTGTCCCCACTCCGTCACAGGGCTCTCACCCCAAGAGATGACTGTTCAGGACCGAGACTAAAGGGCTTATGAAAGGGTAAGATCTGCCTGGCCAGACTGGGCAGTGCTTATGGGCACAAACATTCATTTAACACAGCCTGAGCCACCTCTACAAACCCTGAGGAGTGTCATCTGGTGGGGCAGGGCATCCCCCTCAGGCATCAACCACTGCCTTCCAGGGACCTTTCCAGCTACAGAGCACTAACCTTAAAGGTGCTTTGGGCATTGGGAAAAGACACAGCATGAGTGAGAGGAAGGCCTCAGCTCTGTCTCTGCTGTGAACTCACCAGTCACCCATCAGCTTCATGCAGGGCATTGTGCTCCCCCTCCAGAGCTGCACAGCCAATGCCACCCCTCAGGGAGCCCAGGGCTCAGCACCCCAGCTGGGACAAGCACAGTGACCCACAGGGCAGGCGCTGTAAGGGACTCACCTTCCTGCAGCCCGCTCTCGTTCTTGCAGCGGCGAGTTTTGGCAGCAGCAGGGGAATCAAAGCCAACCACAGAGCCTCCTCCTGCACTGCTCAGGGCGGTGGGAGCACCGGTGCTCTTGGCCTTGAACCCCTGCTTCCCAGGGCTATACACAGGGGGAGAGGGGTACACGGGGCTTTCCACACACTGGCTCGGTACCTGGGAGAGGGCAATTTATCAGTGGAACAGGTTTGCTGCAGAGAATTATACTGTGCCCTAACCTCCATCGCCAGCCACACCAGGCTGCAGTTGGGTTGAGTTTTCTGCCTTCTGCCAAACTGGATCCAATTTCTGGTTCACCAACCCAACAATGAGTCTAACCAAAATGAACACCTTGCACAATGTAAAACTCCTGCTGAACATCAAAAAGCATCCAGCAGTTATTACAGCAGGAACAGGACAGCAAAGAAACATTCTGAGGGAGCTGTCTTGTCCTTTATCTATATCTTATGCCTGGAAGAGTTTCTTATGCCCCTGGAGTGGGTTACCGGAAGGATCACTGCTGACTCTGTGGCAGGGATCTCCAGGTCCTGCTGCCTGCCCTGGCAGGACTGCAGAAGGGAAGGCAGGCACAAGGAAATGCCAGGTGCCAAAGCATGGCTCTTTAGGTCAGCATCAAGATTAGGAAAGGACACTTAGAGACAGAGTCATCAGTCTGGGGTGATAGTTTGAGGGTGTTTCTGTTGCCCACCCTGAAAAATTAACATAGACCACTACTCATCCAACATCCCCATCCATTTCTGACCAATGGAACTTCCAGATCAAATGCCAGCTACACAGGTAAGGATAACAAACTTCAGTCACACCCAACAGCTTCTGTTGTGAAGGGGAGGGCAAACATGGAGACTGCAAGCAGCTGATCCACCAGTAAATCCACCCTGCTTGTACTTCTCTTTAGCAAAAACCACCTTGTCAAGCCATTGAGATTTAAACTCTCCCCCATAAGCCTAAGGTGTGCAGTGTGGTGCTCTGTGCTTCTATAGAAGGTGAACCCCTCATCTCAACTCTCTCTCACTCCCAACATCTACAGGTGTCCCCTGACCAAAACAAACACTCAAGTCTCCTAAGCCTGTGCCAGCCAAGTCCTCTGTCCCTCTTGGCTGTTTCTCCTGTTCTCGGAATCCCCATCATCTTACTCATATGCTTCTGTTTGGTACCTTCTCCCAGAGGAAATAATTGTTTCCAAATAACCTAACCCATCTTCCCACACTGTAATTCCATGCTCCTCAAGCCCAAGTTGGACAAGGCTTAGAGCAACCTTCCCACAGCAGGGAGTTGGAACTGGATGAGCTTTAAGGTCCCTTCCAACCCAACCCAACCCAACCCATTGTGTGATTCTCTGAGAACAGATCCCTAGGGCCAGCCTTACCTCCATGGGTGGATAGGGCTGCATGCCCAGGGTCTGGATCTCCACGGTGCTGGATGCTGCCATGGGAGCAGGGGTGCTGTACACTTCCACCACCCCGCTGCCGGAGCCGGGCTGGCCGGGAGCCCCCAGGCTCGGGGGGGCAGGCGGAGGCTGAGGAGGGGGCGGTGGCGGGGGCGG
>VZTX01019669.1:29068-49459 GCA_013400915.1 Pardalotus punctatus | reverse complement strand
GGGGCTACAGGACCCCCAGGGCAAGGGGACAGGGCTGCAGGGGCTACGGGACCCCCAGGGCAAGGGGACAAAGCAACAGGACCCCCAGGACACAGGGCAGGTCCTGCGAGGTGCTGAGCACCCAGCAGGGATCCCAGACACCAGCGTGGGTCTGGCATCAAAGCTGAGCCAGCCCAGGATCTCACCGCACAAAGGTGTTGGGAATTTTTACCACATTATCCCCCCCGAAATGGGGAAGAGCTAAAGCACCTCAGACCCGGGCACGGGCACTAAGCTTACACACTCCCCATGAGAAAAACACAGCCACAAATAGAACCCACATGGACCCAGCAAGTACCTGAACCTGAGGCTAGAGGGGAATGATGTTACATTATGTTCAAAGCAGAAAATTCAAGAACCCACTGGCCTGACTCAGCAATGCAGGTTTTACTCAAAAACCTGACCTCAGAGCGTGGCCCAAAGTTGAGGTTTCCACCATAAATCAGATGTCCTGTATGACGTCTTCTGCTCCCATGCATGCTAAGAGCTTCTCTCTCTTAATACATATTAGCTGTGGTTGCTTGCTGGGGCTCTGCTTTTGCATCCCCCAGTTTCTATAGGCAGAAGATTTTATTCATACCTTTGCTCTGAAGCATCTACATTTTGCTTTTTTTCTTGCTGAAACAGATGAAGTTTTAAGCAGTGACTGCACAAAAATTTGAAACAAGCAGTGTTGGGATTGGGGTAAACTAACAGCCCCACAGTTCCCCATCCTCCAGAAAACCTTCTCAGAAGGCTGCAGCTAAGATACACATCCAGATACTTGTCAGAAATTCCTATTCACAGAAAAGCATGGCTCACACCCCTCTGAAGGCCCAGGAACTCAGATGACCCAAACAGTCCAGCTTTGAGGACTGGCACTTTAGGGACAACAGGCAGTGACACAGCTTGTCAGAAACACCATAAAATTTCTATTTTTCTTAGCTATTTTTTTCCCCAGCTGTTCTTTCCATGTTTCTCAGTCACACATTCCTCACTGAGAAACATATTCTAACCATGCTGAAGTGTTTAAGATAAAGCTTTAATCTATTAAAAAACCCAAGTTTGCAAATTGTGGGTTAATTCCATTGCTGTTGAACACACCTTATATTCTCCTGCTTATTTCTACCCTTTCTCTCTTCTAAATGCAGCAAATATTTAGTAAACTCTCTTTCTCAAAACAAAACAAAACCAACAAAAAACAAACAACCAAAAAAACAACCCACTCTACCCAGAAAAGAATAAGGCCTGGCTTTCCAGAGAGGAGGACAAAATGGAAAGGAAAATTATGTGCCGCATCTTTTTGCAAAGACTTATCCAAATGGGATGGTGATGCTCCAGGTCCACAGCCTCTCACCAAGGACCACCACAAAACTCACTGACAGCCTCATCCTCAAATCCTCTGCACATACTTGCTCATATGAACATTTTCAAAGATTTTCAAAGCCTAAAATCTTTGCTAGCACGAAGACATAAATGTATCCCAGCAGTAGGAAAAAGGGAATTAGTTTAAAACAAAAGGAAACCCAACATTGCTGAAGCCAAGGCTAGTGCCAAGTGAATTCAGGTTCAAAAATTAGACCTCATTCTTCAAAAAGAGAAAAGCCACAACATATGATCTGAATAGAAATATATTTAGCAGATTTATTTTTCTTCCCTTCCAAATTTAAATAGAAGCCATTTTAAAACACTAAATAAACTGAAGGAAATTGGCACAGCAGTGAAATGAAAAAAAATGGAAAAAAAAAGAAAAAAGGAATTGGAATTGAATAGTTTAATTAGCCAAAATTAAAAAAAAAGCACAGGGGAGGAGGAAATGCCGCCACACAACACAAGGAACAGGGAACAGAACAGTTGCTTTTGACGAAACATACCTCTCAAAAAAAGCAGCATGCCATTACAGCCTGGATAAATACAGCATTTTAAATATTCCCCCGTATTTAGCCATTTTTGAAAAGAACCAATACCCACCTCTCCTCAGGAGCTGTAGCTTGGTTAAGCATCAAGACTCTCATTAATATAATTTTGCCCCCTTGCTCCTCTTTGAAAGCCGAGTGTGGAGGCACCTCAGAGCCAAGGTGAGTGGTGTCACAGCTGCCCTGGGTGGCCCACAGTGCCAGCTGCATGGGGCAGAGCAATCCCAGACTAACCTGGGCCTGCCCAGTGTTGTAATCCACAGCCCTGAATTACAGTTCAATCATTTTTGCCTTTGCCCGAGCCCAAAAAGCATCCTGGATCACTCACCATCCCCAGAACTCACAAGGAATTACAGGGATGCACTGCGATATATTTAGATAAATACTCCATTCAGGTTTAAATTTGGGCCATAACCAGGCAGAAGTGAAAACCACGGCACCGGAAAAACTTGTGGGAGGGATCAAAAAAACAGGCGAAGGAAAGGTGGGATAAAGAGCCTTTCACTCCCTGCTGGGCTGAGGATCCACACCCAGCCTGGATCGGGAATATCTAAACTTGGTAGCTGGCTCAGAGTTGCTGGAGCCACAGGAAAAAGGAACCCAGCCTGTGGGAAGTGGCCCATGAAGGGGTGATGATCCTGGGGATCACTGGAGGGCACAGCTCTGCTGGGTGGCACTGGGTGGCACTTTGCTGCCAAAGCCATCATTTTTATCCCTGTTCTCCCTCTGAGCTCTCTCAGGTATGTAATTCGCTGTATAGGATTTCCTAATCCCTACATGACTTTTCTATTCACATCCTGCATTTGACACGACCGTACCAGCCTGTCTCACATCCATGAGCTCTGCTCAAATGACTGGCACTAGTTCAAGCCCTGGATTGAAGTCTAAAGCACCTGGTCATGAGCAGAAACCTGCTGAAGAGCTTCATTTGCCTGCTGAGGAGCCTCACCATCCATGGCACAGTCAAGATCTCCAGGAAGGCAGAAGCTGGCCCAGCTGGGATCTGGTCAATGGATGCTCCTAATTTGGTCTCTCTGGCTTCAGCCATCACTGCCAGATGAGGAGGTTTCTGCTGAGGAGCAGAACACGCAGCACTGCTGGTTTTAGGGTTTGGTGTTTGACAGCTATTCATGATGCAAAAGCTGCTGTGGGTTTTGTTTCTTGTTCCCAAGAAGTTTCCCAGGTTTCTTGTGGAAGGTATTAATTATAGAGGAGATGTACAGAAAGCTCAAAAATCATGTATGTAAGAGTTACTGCCCAGTCCTATTTCCCTGCTCTCCACAACCTTCCTGACAAAGCCATTCCCGTCCTGTGCCACAGGCCACCAGCGACAGGTTTGAACTTCTGCAGCCGTTTGATGTAAAATATTTCAAATTCTTTTTGGGAACACTAAAAGCTTTTGTCTCCTGGCCCGTGCTGTGGGGACACCACGTCTGGCAGAGCCTGATCTTTCTGTGCTTTCCAACTGCACCATATCACATCGGGCTGCCCAGCCAGCCGAGAGGTGGGAATGGCTGTTAATCATTAAATGGAGCCTTTTTCCATCGGAATGAAAGGGAACACAATGCAGCGATACAAATCCAAGCCCACCCTTCCCAAGGAAAAGCTGCCTGCTCATTACGGCTCTGTCCTACCCTTCCATTTAGCTATTTGGAGAGCTACATTTTCGCAGGATGGCTGTGAAGCGATTGTTCAGCTGATGGCAGCAGCAGCGTTGGGCTGACAGGTCAGCCCTGACAGCGAAATGCATCACCGGGCTTTGACAGGAGGATATTACAGCTCCTAAATCCTGACTGCCTTTATTGAAGGTATCAGCCAAAAGCTGCCTGGTTTTGTGAACACACCTCTATTTCCCTGTTTGTCCATCTGTTCTACCTCTGGTTTAGGACCTGTTCAGTCCCTGGTGCTACTGGAAAACACAAGAGAATCAACACCACTGACCAGTTTTGAGCTGTGTCCTCCAGCCCAAACACCAGCCCAGGCTGTTCTACTACCTGCAGTGAGCCTACATTTGAACAAAGGGAAACCAAGATCAATTTCCACCTTTTCCCATGGATGAGAAAATAATTCACCATTAAATCCCCCCTGGGCTGCTGCACGAGGAGCAGTTCTCCCAGTCTGGAGGCTTGCTGGTTAAATGCAGCCATGCATCAGCAAGCACGAGTGCTTTTCCCACCAGTGTGCCAAAGGAGCTTGTTCATGCCATGGGTCCATGGAGATGGCTGTGTGCTGTCCTGGACGAGTGCAGGTAGCCTGAGCTCTCCAAAGAGACAGCACATCCCTTCTTTGTGAAACAGAACCCCCCTGAGAGCGCTGTCCCCCTCGGCAAGGAAATCACACCAGCACAGAAAAGTGCCTGCTGATCTAAATTATTTCCTGCACATTAAGGACAAAAGGACAACTGCTGCTGTGGTTGCTGCTGCTATGACAGCGATTTACCGTGGCAGGGAGTGCACACCGGTGTGTAATATTTCAGTTTGGATTCTGCAGGTCGCACATGCAGACGTGCAGGTCACGCGCGATGACTTTTAGGCAGCACTGCCCACGTTCTGGATATCCCAGTGACACTGGTGCAGGTGTGGGTCAGTGCTTGTGCCAGAGCCCTGCACCCACAGCCCAGAACTGATGGAGGAGGTACAGAAAGCTCCTGTTCTGAACAGGTTCTGTTCTGAACGCTCAGGACAAGAAGTGGGAGCTGCAGGCTGCAAACCTCGGAAGGGAGCGGCTGCAGTCGCGCCAGGTCCTTCTGGAGCAGGGATGCCGTTTGCTCTGAGGATGGGGAACCAGCCCAAGGGGAGAGCACAGGGCTGGCGACAGCTGGAGCTCATGGGCACACCCAGGCAGCCTGAAGGCCAAGTTCAAAGGGAGATGGAAATCTGCACAAGATCTTGGCCTTCAGGAGAAGGAGGCGTGTTACAGCACAAACGCCTGGGACAAAGGTTTTGTGCGAGAGAGAAACTATGTCTGAGTCAGGTTCTGAGTGGTTTCAGTGGGGAAGGGGGAGGAAAAGAGCTTAGAAAACATCAAAGCAAATGTTGGTCATAGCAAAAGTTAAGGTAATACTATTTAAATCCAAAAGGAAGGGTTTTTACTGTCTAAGCAAGATGTATTCTTTGTTTCCAGCTGCTGTGGGAAGATAACCCTGTGTCCTGGTGCTGGGCAGGCCTGTGGGAGCAGTTTAGTGGGCAAAGGGAAATCACACCTGCACGAAGGAGCTGACATGGAAATGACAAGTCTAGGGCCAAGTGAAGGAAGGGTGAGACTAAACAGATTTGAGATGAGAATTTCTTGGGCTCCATCCTGTGCTGGGCTCAGTAATGACACCAGAAAATCTTCTTTAGCGGTGACAAGGCTGAGGCAGCCCTTGCACATACACACACTTCTATGTTAAACAAAAGCCTGCACTCTGCTACATCCTGAGGTATCAACACCAAAAAGCAGCTGTAATTTGGTTTGTGTAATCAGAGCAATTCTAAGATACAACCCAACTATAACAGGGAATTACTAAACTTAATCTAAGCCACAACACATGGCAACAGCACCATTTCCTTTTGCAATTGCGCTCTGCTCTGCCTGGAAGAAGCAGCAGCAGCATCCCAAGGCTCACACGCTAACCTAGATCTCAGCAGGGCTCAGGTTTGGCTTTCACTACTCCAGTGACCTGCAGGGTGACCTGAAGCAACTTAAACCATTGCTTTTGTGCCATTATTTTCTTGTCTCTGGAGTGAAGGTTGTGATATAGATCATCTTATGCGTAAAGAGGTTTAAGACTCTCAGGCATAAAGCACTGCCAGTGGCTGTTATTACTTCATGTGCAGTTGGCAGCAGCCCCTCATGCAGGAACAAGTGTAAATCTATTTCCCAACCAGTTTTATATTCAGCACAACCTGCCATCCTCCAGATGCACAGTTCATTAGAGACCGCTCGGTTTTATCTGGCTGTAAAGGCCCGTGTAAAAAAAAAGCCCTGCTGATTAAACATGCAATTCAAATCCATCTCCTGGAGCAGAGCAGACAGTTCCTGGTGCTTTATCTGCACCGACTGAAACGCAATCTGTGCCACTTAGAGCAGAACAATGCTCGATTTCTCCATACTTCACTCGAATTGTTAACACAGAAAGCAGAAACACAGCCCATTTCCACAGAGAAGGTCTCTCCTGACATACTCAGTGTGTTAACCCAGAGTATACAAATCTGCTTCAAAGCTAATAGGCTTTTTTTTCTTCCTGCAAACACACTTCTCCACATCTGCACACTCTCTGTCTCTCCACTTCAACAGCAAGAGTATTTGGTAAAGCTCTCCAAACAGGAGCTGCTGCAGAAAGGCTGTATTTACTGATGTTTGGGTAAGAAGTAATAAGAGACTTGGTTGTGTCTCTGTTCCTCAAAAAAAAAAAAAAAATCAAGTCAATAAGTCAATATTTATACACCCACTGGTGAAATAAATTCCCTCCTCCCCAAGAAGAGGGAAATGAAATGAAGTGATTGAAATGGGATTTCATGGAAGGTGACTTTGTTTGCTTATTTGTTTTCAGAGTTTGGGATATGTTTGGGGTGGGTTTTTTAAAAATTTCATTGTAATTTGAATGCGATTGTACTGTACAAACCCCACCAGAGCAGCTTCACAGTGGCACCTGTCACTGAGGATAAAAAAAAAAGAAAGGAAGGGGCAATGAGATGATCTTTAAAGGTCCCTTCCAACCCCAAACCATTCTATGACTCTGTGATTCTGTGATAATTCAGAAATGCAGCCAAGGGGGCAAATCCCCATTTGCAGCATCCAGGGGCATCTCTGTAGAGTAGCCTTGTACACATCAAATCAGGACCTTCTCATTCCCATTTCCCCAGAATCTGTGGGATTAAAGAGCCTTGTCACTGACCAGAGTTAGCTCAGGGTAAAGTTTCACACTCCCAAAAACCGAGGAAGAAATGCTCTTTACTCTCCAGCCTCTTAGAAAACAGCCAAAGCCCTCTTCACATGGAACTTCTCATTTGTTTGTCATCAGCAAACCTTTCCACTGGCAACCTCACCAGATGTAAACAAAGTTTATGCTTTATCAGTGTCGGATCACAGCCAGCCTGAGCACCTGCTCCTGTTATATTGCTTTTCTCGATTTTTCTTTATTATGAGCTAAGATTAAGTTATTTCTTGTTTAGTTTAAAAAAGGCGACTTTTAATCTTATTCCACTGCTCAGCGTATCTTGAGATGCTCTTTTCTGAACAGCTCTGATTGTGGCTCTTTTCCCATCAAACCCCACATTTAGCACATGAACCAGACCAAAACTCGCTGCAAAACTTGCATGAATCAGCAGGACGGGATAAATAAGACTATTTGGTGTTTTACATCTTCAAAAGCCTTGAATAAGCAAAAATATTCGGTTAATATCCTTGTCGATGGCTGTGCCCCCGTTCAGGATTTGCAGTGGGGCGCTGATGCTGCGCACTTGACACCTCATTATTAAAAGGCCAACACTGCCCCAGTCATTAATTGATGTGGGTAACGAGGCACTCACCTCTGCCTTGCTCGAAACAACACAGAGCACCCCAAACAGCCATTCCCTGGTGAACAGGTCATTAGCACAAAAAAACCCCACTTTGATGCCCCTAAATTGCCTTTCATCAGCACATCCTAAAAGCACTTTGCGATGATTACTGCGATCCTTGATTCATCACCCACCCACGCAGCTTTCCCTATTCCCAGCTGGATGTACCGAGAGCTGCAGATACAGAACGGGGTAATTCTGAGCGAGAGCGTTCTCTGGGAGCTGTGTTTATCACCCCAACCTCAGAATGCAAACCCAGACCATTTGTAACTTGTCCCATCCCGATCCCAGCGAGCAGCAAAGCAAGGAGAGCCCAGGAATTCGTGCCCCCTCCCCTCCACACCACTGCTCTGGGTTGGTATTGGAAAACTCTCCTGTCCCATGGACATATTCAGCAAAGAGACCTTGTGCAGAAAATAAAGTTTCTCTGTATCCTTCACCCCTTCAGCCTTCACTTTTTTTTCCTCCTGTCATGCCATTATTAAAGAACAGGAACAAACTAGCTTCTGGGTAAATCTTCCCCCAAAGTAGTTGAAAGACAGCAAGAAATGCCAAGATTTCTGTTTTCCTCCTTCTTTAAAGGGGAAATAACATTGAATTTAAATATTTGTAAATGGCGCTGATTAGCATTTTATTTTATAGCTTTGATTTTTAAATGATTTCTTTTTTTTTAGTCCAACAAAGACCCCCTTTCCCCATAGCAATGCTAGGAGGGGACTCTGCTCAAAATTATAGATTCCAGAGTTTGCAAGAGAACCACAAAGGCTTAATTATAGTTATTGACATTCCAAACACCCACTGAAGGCTTCATCTTCCCTTGGCCAGAAATAACCACACAAAGTGGAGGTAGAAAACTGACATCAAACCACCTCAACCAGGGACAGCTCATTGCTGCAGCAGGGCACAGAGAGATGCCCTGGTCCCCTCCTGTCCCAGCCTCGAGGGGACACTCATGGGGCTGATGCTGTCATCCCATGGAGGATTTGACCCCCAAAAAGTAGGGTTGTACAATTTACTCCTTTTCTCCAAGAAAGGACCTGGAGGAGCTCCTGTCTCTGCCGTGGGATTCAGTCCCTGTGTTCTGCATTTTTACTGCATTTGTGCTGCTCCCAGACCACCTGGGTGCTCCCTCATCTTCCTGGGGACCCGTGGCAGAGGGCTGGAGGGAAGGAAGGCTTTCAGGGGGAGGTTTGACGCTCCTTGGGATCACCAGGTGCCTGGACTGCTCTCCCCAAGCCGTGTCTGGGCGAGGTTCAGGATTTGCAGCGCGGTGCTGGTGCAGACCCCGAAGGAACGGTGCTGGTGGGCAGCAGACTCCACACCCCGACATCTGCAGCCTCATCAAAGGCTGTGTGTCTACAGAGGTGCTGAAAGGGTCAGAGAAAGTGAGGGATCTCCTGAGCATCATTCCCCTGACGGATTCTGAATGTGTCCATGGCTGAGTGCGCTGTGAGCGGAGCCCTGGTGATTTATGGGCTGTCCTGCTGCTCTGCTCACACAGGGCCCCTCAAACCCGCAGCACGACCTTGTGACAGCCTGGGAAAGGCAGGGAGGAGGCAGCAGCCAGGACCTGGGTCATTGTCACGGGCAGAGAGTGATACAGAGGTTGGGAGACAAAGCACAGAGGCGCCGGGAAGAGCCCAGCCCAAACTCCTCTCTCATTTTCATGGCCCCAGCAGGGGAAGCCCCATCGCTGTCCCCACAAATGTCAGGGTGTTTGTCATGAGGAACGCTGTTCCACCTGGGCTGCCTCTGCCCCAGGGCACTGCACACCCTCACCTTCATACGTCAGTCAGGGCAGTGGTTCCAGCACCCCAAATAACAACAGGCTGGACCACAACCCCCTTTGAGACCAGAGCAAGGGGCTTTGTGCAAAAACCCACAATGAAGCGTGTAGGAGCTGTAGGAATAAACTGCTGACTGCAGGAACCTGTCTCACACTGATCTCCTGCCCCTCTCACGGGGCTGTAGGGATCAGAAAGGCCAAGGGAAGGTGGACAGACCAAGGGAAGTTGGGCAGACCAAGGGAAGGTGGACAGACCAAGGGAAGGTGGACAGACCAAGGGAAGGTGGACAGACCAAGGGAAGTTGGGCAGACCGAGGCTGGGTGCTCTCCATGGCAGATTGGGGCTGTGTGGTGCTTGAGGGTCACGGTTATGGGGAAAGCGAGTTCAGGCACCCTGAAATTCCTTCACACTGGTATTTTTTCCATCAGGAGGTGCTGCCTTTGCTTGGCACTGGACAGCAGGGATGTACCTGCAGCCCACGGTGCCCTTACCCTCCCATCCTGGGATTCCATCTCTGCTCCACGCAGGGTGTTCCTGCGACAAGCTTTGATGGGAGCAGCTCCCCAGCCGGCCCACAGGGTAGACAAAAAGCTTTTGTAACAAGGGGGAGGTCAGAATTAACCCTTTTCTGCAGTGAACTGTACACCCAGGACATTTGTCACTCAGCAGCGTTTGCCCTGTGCCCATCCCACCCCTTTGTGACCCTCGAGTCACAGGTGGCATCTGCAGCCCCAGACACAACCAACAGGCTGAGCTAAAGCTCCTAAAGAATGGAGAATGGGAAGCAGAGACCTTCCCAGAAGTGTGGTACCAACACCCTGATCCTGTGGGTACAGCAAAGGCTTGGTGCTCCCATTTACAAGAGTGATCAAATAAATCTCCTTAAATCTGGAACAGAGAAAGTAAATGGAGTAAAAGCTAAAACTGAGCGGGCTGGTTATTGAAAACAGCAGTATTATACTTATTTGTTTCTCCTCTCCTGTGCACCAGCTTTTGTCCACTGAATAGCTACAGAATTCACTGGCATTATTCCTAATTTTACAATGATTTGGAAGAAGAGGGGACAAAGGCAAGCAAACAAAGCTAATTGCCTTCAGTGTTTTGTTTATCTGGGTTTTGTTCAGCCAAACAAAGAGGACGTTCAGGTCCAAGCTGACTGTGGAGCCACAGATCTCTTTTGCTTGGCTGGTCTGTTTAAAAACAGTTTGCAATTTTGGCATCCAGCATCTTCAGCAACTACCACTCGCAACTACTTTCTTATCTCCATCTGGTCACTATAGAAACTCTGGTCACTCCAGCCACTATTACCACAGATTAATCAACCTTGCAAAGCCCCTCCAAAAAAGCAGGAAGTCCTCCAAGAGCCAATCCCTTGGCCATAAAAAGAACAAAGCCAGCAGGAGATTAATCACTGGATGCTATTTCCAATGCAAAAGTCCTCGCAGGAAAAGTCCCAATTTTAATAACAAAGCTATGCATTGTCACCCATCCATACCAACAGGCTTTTGTTCTTGGAGCCAGGGAAGAACACACTGAGCACAAATGTAAATAATATGGCAGGGAGAGCATGCTGCTGGAACTCCCCCCAGAACATGGACTACAGGAACCACAACCAACCAGTTCTGCCAGCTCTGGTTGCCTTCCCTGCATCTCAGATTTCCCAGCGCAGTCGGAGGGAGACACAGCAGGATTTCCAGGCATCAGGCAGAGGAGAAAAGCAAGGGAGAGGAGTCTGGGAAGGCAAATCCAGCCTGCTGTGGTTGGTACGGCATTTGAATGCAGATGTGCCAAGAACTGAGGTCTCCTATATCTGTAAGTCCCTGAGAGAGATTCTAACAAAAGATCACCAGATGTTAAATAAGCTGGTGGGAAACAGTCACATGTACCTCGACAGGTCTGTGAGAAGACTGCAGGTGTGTCCCAAAAGAAAAAAAAAATGTGTTGGCAGTAATTTGTATTTCTAGAAGGAAAAATGAAAAAGTCAAGTTTGAGAACCTTGCTGTGCCCACTGTCTTGAACACCTTCAAAACGATTTACTGCTTCAAGTTACATTGGGATCTTGGGAATAACTTTGAAGTCAGGGTCCTGGAAGCTTTTATGTTTCTAGAGCACCACAGGCTGCCCTGTGACACAAAATGAAGGATGCATTTGGATGAGCCTCGTGCAGTGTCCAGGACAGACAAAGAAAAGGTGCCTGACCAGCTCTGGGCTCATTGCTTGGTACCCAGAGCTGTTACAGTGCTGACTCTACAGGAATTTGCCATTAATACTTCCAGCTCAACTATGAAAAGACTTTAAAAAGTATTTTTAAAAAATTTATATGATTATTTTCGTGTTTGCACAGTCCATTCCCAGAGTGGGCTCACAAGGAGCACGGGAAGGTAAGAAACAAGGAGAAGCCAATGCAAACATCTTGGGAGGGACCCTTTGGAAATCAGGCAAGGTTCAAAGCTTTCTCTTTCGAGTGTCCTTCACTCTCCTCACATCAGGGAGGGAGCACAGAGGAACTGGGTCACTGAATCCAGGGAAAAGTCAAAGAAGCAAATCTCAGCTGAAACCCCCGAGGCTGGCATGTCATGATGCTGTTCCAAGGGGTGAGGTTCTGTGAAGCTTGACTGAAACGTGAGCAAGATGGGCTTTAAATAAACTCAGGGGGTGGAACACATTAAATCCTGCCTGACTTGCCTTTAAATATCGAGGAAAATGGGAAAGGAAAATTGGGTGCAAGGCGCTGGATAACCAGACCCCCATTTTGCACTGGGATGGAAGCCAGAAGGGGAAAGAAGAGCAGCAGTCCTCTCTAAATTCGTGTTGAACTCAGACCTGCATTTGACATAGGGCTTTTGAGTCTTTTGTGAGTTGTAAGGCTCTTAAACCCCAGCTTTCATTAACATAGCGGAAATAAAGCTCTTAAGCTCAGTCTGTAAACACAGATGGAGGCAGACACACAAATGCCAAAGATTTCAAAAATGACGGGGTCAAGATGCTTCCACTTTTGTAACTCCACTTGTGATCCCAGAATGAGCCTGCCTGTTTCCAAAAGCACTCCTCATCTGCACCCAGAAATCCTCCTATTCGTAGGGAAGGGTTTCCTACACCAAAAATGAATCATTAGATACAGTGAGATGCTTGCCATCTTCTCTATTTATCCCTTATTTTTTCCTGCTGATTGCACAACATTGATTGACAAACACCGAGCATCATTTTATCAATCTTGTGATTTGAAATTCCTCCTTTTTCTCTTACACGAAACAGGCACAAAAATGCAGTGCTCCAGCACAAGCTGAGGTCACTGTCACTTCCAAGATTGTTGCCAAGGTGATGCTTTCTTCCCTCCTTACAAATTCCCCCCCAAACAATTGGATGCTCCCTTGGTCTGACTGTGGGGCGAAGCATGAAGACAGTAACTGCCTCAAAAATGCCTTGGCTGGGTTTGGAAGATCCCTGCTCGTGGCTTTCCTCCCTCCCTTTAGCCACCAGACAAACCCAGGCTCTGGAACGAAAGGGACTTTCACACAAAACAGCAAATCCAGCTCAATTTTCCACAGTCTGTGCCCGCGGCTGCCAGCCCGTGGTGCTTCTGCTGGACCTGCTCAGGTGTCTGATCCTTCCAAACACAGCCTGCTGGCAAAAATAGCAGCATTTCACATTGTGCCCTCCTGGGACAGAGTCAGGGCTCCCCTCAGACCGTCAGGTGCCCTCTCTGTCTGCATTTCACCCTGACACTTCCCAGGTGTTTGGGAACACCCAGGATCTGCAGGATTCTTCCTGGTTGGAGCATCCCAGAGCAAGCAGTGACAGGGATGTACCAGAGTGCCGAGATCACACAGCAAGAGACATTCACAATGGATTTGAGAGGCTCAAAACAGACCTTGTACCTTCTTCCTGGACTTGCAATACCTCTGGCTGCTTTAACACACATTTTTTCCTCACTTCTGCATCCTTGCGTTAACTTTCTTCCCGTTATTTACAATTTTCCCCCACATCCTTTGAACTGCAATAGTTTTATTTATTTCTATCATGCTTTTATATCACACAGAAGTTATTAATTTCCTTAGGAAATGTGTGTGCACACAGCAAAGAATATTCCCACTATACTTCACCAAAAGAAGCCTCATCTTGTCCAAGCTCCTCCTATTATTCCACACTTTATAGAAACTCCAGGCACCCGACTGGGGCCTCTTTGTGCTCGAGCTGGACAAGTGCAAAGAAAACGTTCCCAGCACTCCAAACTCCATGGCTGAAATTTTGAGGTAAAGGAGGGAAAAGAGACCTGAGGGCACACTAAGCCCAGATCCTCAGGTAAGCCACACTTTTCACATCCCACCTCAGTTCCTTCCTTATGGATGGAGCAACCTTAGGAACAACCAAAGACTTGGACAAGCTGAGCAAGCCCTGCACAGAACATTTTTAGTGCACTGAGTGGAAGAAACGCACATTATAACCTCTTCAGGCCACTCGAATATCACATCACACTGATTATTCCCTGTTTTAACATCAGTCTGGCAGGTTTTACACACATCAGCCATGTGTTGGAGGGAACAAGTTCCCACAAATCTGCCTGTTTATTTTTGGAAAGGGCCTGACAGAGCTATCAGCTTCTATCTTTGACCTACTCTCCTGGGGAAAACCTTATTCCCAGTAACCAGAATAGCAGAAGAACACCAACAACAAAGAAAAGGAAACCAGTAAAATATAAAACCAGAATTCATTCCAGCCCCACAGAAGTTCTGGTGCTGGGGACAGCAGGGATGCCACCAGGCCATAAAGCTGCAGGCAGTCACTGCACCTTCTGCAGAGCTTGTGATGGCAAGAACTCAATCCACAGGGAAGTACCAGCATGCTCAGGGATGTTTTGAAGTATTTAAGTGACTGTAAAAACCCTGTAGATTTCTAGGTTTCTCCACAAGCATCTTAAGAAAATGACTAGAAAGCTTCACTCTCATCCCACAAATCTAATTCCATCCTTAAACTACAAAATTACGAACCTGTCTTTAATTATACAGGACTGTCTCTTGTTAGTGTAGCAGTTGGTCCTGAACTTGCCGTGAACTAGAAAGGATTAAAACATTGTCTGGAGGAGGGAAAAAAAAAAAAAGGAAAAATGCCTCAAAAAAATTATTTGGTGGCCCGGTGTTATAGAGTTCCTCCTCTATTCCCTGTGAAAGGAACTGGGAATGTTCTCGTTTTGCCAAAACCTGATTTTCTGCCTTTTCTCCCACCCTGACAGAGGCAGCCCAGGCCCTGCTGGGGGGCCAGGGGACATCCAGAGGGACACCAAGGCTCCAGGTGCTCGTGGATAATTAAAGTTTTAGCCATGGGTGCCCCCTTGTGCCTTGGTGAGTAATTCAGAACAAGTGAGGGAGTTAAAAAGAACTTTGGGTTAGAAGGGACCTTAAAGCTCCTCTCATTTCCCCTTCAGAGGGAAAACGGAGCATCCAGGGCTTGGACCAAATGACCAAAGCCAGGTTGGACAGGGCTTGGAGCACCCTGGGATAGTGGAAGGCGTCCCTGCCATGGCAGGGGGCTGGAACTGGCTGGGTTTGAAGGTCCCCAGAACCCCAACCATTCCCTAATTCCGTGCTCCAGCTGCACCATCCCTGATGCCCACGGTGGGGTGAAGGTGAGCCGTGCCCACCCTCGCTCAGGGTGCACGAAGGCTGTGCCTCTCTCAGCAGCATCATTCAAGCTCTCCAGCATTTTGGCACAGAAAAGATGGATTTTTCCGCTCCCACCGCCTGGCAGCTCGTTGCTGGGGGCTGTTTGTCTCTCCTCTGCTATTTTTGCTGCAGAAGGGCCAGTTCTGTCACCCCGAATCTCACGGCAGAAAGGGGCAGAGTCGCTCTGTGTCGCTGAATCCAACAACAGTCACTTCACTGCTGAGCCTCAATCAATACTTTAATGGGCCTAATTTTCCAGCTTTTGATCAAAATGCCTTCAGAGCTGCACATCTTCAGATAGTGCCGCTGGCATTCCAAAATAAGCAGAAAGAACAAGATAACCTTTGTGAGGCTTCTCTGCCTACAATCTATAGCTGAATCTGCACAGCCTCATTTTAGTTTCTCCTTAACCCAGCCTGGTACGGGAGAGTTGAGCAAAGCTGGATGTGAAATGGCTCCCAGCCTCTCAATCTGCTTATTATCTTTTTGGGAAGGCATGGCAGCTCCTTCATCTTTGGAAAGATGAATGGATATTTTGTCTCTGGAAGCCCCCTGTCCCCCACAGCGTGCAGATTGGACATTTGAAGTCCAAGCTAAATTTAGTTGTGACCAATTACACAAAGTCAAAGGGTCTGGCTTTGGGACTTCAGTGAAGGCAGCAAAAATATAGAAACACTCTAAATCCCCCAAATTATTCTCCAGCTGCTTGAATCCCTCAGTACAGACAAATCAAGGAAACACTGTCAGGGAATTTTAGATCGTTTTTATGATTCATTCAATACTAACCAAACTTCTTTTAAGCCATTCCTAAAAAAAATGGTATTTTTTTTCAAGAGCCACTTACAAAGGTTAACTCTATTGAATACCAAGTGGTTATTTCTCTCTCATTGCCAAAGTTATTGCATGTTTACACGATTTTGGCTGCTTTAGGACTTGGCAGAACCTCACCAGGCTTCATTGCTTTGGTGCAAAAGGTGGAACACATTTTGGGAAAACAGTTTCAAGACCATATCAGTCAACACCACCATCCCCTAGGATAAACTGCTTCCCCTTCAGAAATGTGGAAATGCCAATGGAAAATATCCCCAGAGGTTTGCACCAGGTTTGTGGCCCAGTCAGGTTCTCGTAGCCAACACCAGTGCTTGGGACAGACAATACTCGGGGCACCACAAAGGTGCGAGTATTTCATGTCAAGACAAAATTTTCTGATCTATTTTGAAACCTTGTTTCAGGAAAAATCTGAAATGAAAAAAGGCAACACTTCAGTGTGCAAAGGCGGGGGGAAGCGTCCTGGGTTTGCTTCAACTTTTCCTTCTCCAGCTGAGAAGCACTTAGAGTTGGGCAACATTCACAAATACCTTTGGTTGACCTAAAGCGAAAAACTTTTAGCATGCAAATAATTTATCTAGGACTCCTTGCCCAGTTCTGAAATGACACCTCTCCAGAGTTATTTCTCACAGTGCAGGTGGACAAGCAGCAAGGAAGAAACACCTGGGGGGATTATTTATTACCTACACACAAGACTCTGGACTGGCATCAGCAGCAGGATCATTTCCCTGGTGCTTTGGCTTCAGTTTAGGGTCAATTCCTGAGGCAAAGCTGATGCCTGAAGCATCCAGAATTCACATTTATTTGCATCTCTCCTGTTTGGTGAGGACATCAAAGCCACTCAATAAATCCACATCACAGGTTAGTTTTCCACAAAGGAGCAAACCTTGTTCTGATATTTGCTTTTCCTCCCCAGAAGAGAAGCATCAGCTCTGGGGACTGGGGCATCAAAGGGGCGACAGGATTGGTCAGGCATTAACAGTGAAGTACTCTGAAGCAATTTTGGAGATGTACACATGGATTTCTGGTCCTTATTAAAATTAATGAAAGGTTTGTGTTCAAAATGCCAATGCTGCCTCAGAAACCTCAGTCATTATGGCTCAGAAGTTGCCTCTGTCATACAAAACCTCTCAGGATGATTTACAGAGTTGTGCATGAGTTAGTTATTATATTTCAAGTCACAATTACTATCCAAGGCTAAATTGCATACTGGTGGGGGGGAAGAGAGGAAGAAAAGTTTTCAGGAGAGACAGAGGGAGCAGAGTCACTAAAGGGGAGTGCAGTGTTTTAGGGGCTGAGGCATCAATAGCACAGGGGTTTAAGAAAGCAAAGGGTGCAAAACCAGCTGGACTGAGCACAGCAGACACAGCGGGGACTACCCAGACCCCAGTGCTCAGATTTTTTTCAAGTTCACAAAGCCAAGAAAGAAAAGAAACAGCAGCAGGAGCGGTGCAGCCAGCCCCTCTCACACTCGGGCTCAGAAAAGTGCATCTCCAAAGATTTCTATTGACCTCATATTTTAAACACACACAAGCCCCATTCCTCCCCCTCAGATGATCATATTTTCACAGTAATCATTTCTCTGGGTCTGTTGCCAAAAGCTTCTGCTTTGCACCAAGCTCCTGCTCTCAGCGGAGTGGAACAGGAGTGAAATGAATCCTGAGCAGAGTCAGGCTCCAAAGATTGCCATTACCTAATCCTGTACCATTACACAAATGTATTTGTAAGGAATATTCCAAGGTTTGGGGGAAAGGCTTACAACAGCTCGCAGTGTTCCCGTGCCCACCATGAACACTGCCTGTATCCATCGTGGAACCACGCTCTCACTCCGACATGGAAAAGACAGGGAATTACAGAGAACCTCAGAAATGCTGAGGAAAGATTCCTTCAGCCTCCGAAAAGACTGGCTTATTATGTTATTACAATTCCCTGGAAATTGCTACGTAATCATCACTGGAGCATAAAATTTCATCAGAAGCCTCTGAAACATTCCTGCATATGGATTCCAGGAGAAGCTTAAAAAAACCTCATCTGCACCGAGGATCACAGCAAACCTCTTGTCCATCCACAGCACCACAGTGGGCATGTGGCAACACAGAGCTTTTTGATGGCAGCCGCTCGCTAAATGGATTTTTGATTAGCCACGTTGTCCAGAGCAACCACAAACCTTTACAGCAAGCCCTGGGCTGCCAGGCAAAGGGTCAGTCCCAATGCTCAGCCCAGCTTCACAGAATTCTTCCACTGGTTCTGGGCTGAAGTTCAAGTGAACCTCTAGATGGGGAGATGGGTTTCAGTTTAGAATTGGCAGTCCTGCCTGATTTTATCAAAAGTCTCATGACGTTGGCATATTGCTTAAAACCCCAGCTCTTGGAATCTTGTGCAAGAAATTTGACTTCTGCTTAAAAACCCCAAAACCTCTCTTCTATGTCAGTGTCCTGCAGACCTGAGTTCTGCAGACCTTTACGAGTCAGAGGAAAGAATGATACATGACGTATCATTTAAGCATCCTTGGTTTTGGGAAAGGTATTGATGACTTTATTTAAACATCTGGTATTAATAGTGTGTTTTCTGGAATCATTACATGAAAATTTTCTCTCAAAACCCTGACTTTAACTTGTTTGCTTTGAAATTCTGGATATATTAATGCAAAGAAAAATGCAAAAGGAGAGAAGGGGAAATGAAACAGCGGCAAACATTCAAATATTTTTTTAAAAGCAGAATGAACTATTTTGTCTTGAAAACAAACTGCTGCGCTCATTTTGCTGTGGGTTGAGGTATTCCTCACTGACCTACAGCCTCTAGAATGCGATAAGTTCAGCAGGACCTTGGAGTAAATCATCTTAAAGTCCTGCTCAATGATCTGCTTTAAAGCTGCAGACTGACTCCAAATAATCCCACAAAATCTGCACCAGCCACCATCCCTGAAGCCAATTTATGAACAGTGACTATAATTTAGGGCCCAACAGAGCTGTACCTGTGATCCCTCCCTGGCTTCTCTAGCAGCATTTACTTTCCAGCACTGGTTTTATCTTTCCCTTTTCATCCTTGCCTGTCTCCCCCTCCCTCCTCACACAGTGGCTCTTTCATCTGCTCTCAATAGGTGCTGCTCTACGTAATTAATCGAGGACTTAACAAGTGCACTTTCTAATTAAAGTAAATAAGCCTGTACTCGGAACAGTGGCTCAGTGTTACCCAGCCCTCCTTCCTCAGGAACAGGATATTATGGGCTCCACCTCCTCAGTGGTGAATTAATGTATTAAACTAATAGAGCAGAAGCAAAAAAAAAAAAAAAAGGTATCTTAAAACATCATTTAGAAAAATTATTCTAAAACATAAAGCAATTCCCAGCCTTGAGTTGATGAGATCAATATTATTTGGCGGAGAATCAGACTTTAGGAAGAGGAAAACCAAAAAGCCATGGACCTCATTTTCAAACCCAAGCTCCCATTCTGTGCTTCCAGTGCTCCTGGATGGATTGGGAGGAATCACAGAGGTAATTTCTGTCACCTCCTGTCATGCCTAAATGACAAAATCTGTCCCAAAATAACATCCAATATTAAGACTTTCCTCCTTCTTTAGGGTTGCTTCTGTGCCACGAATCCAAGGAGAAAATTTAGAGGGGTTGTTTGGAAAATTCCCATCTGTCCTCACCCTGGATCCATATCCGAAATTACATGTGGGTCTCCACCTCTGTTGTTAAACTCATGATGATATCCCTAATGTGCAAATGACTCAAAACAGATGCATTTAAAAGAAAACTGGTTATTAATCCCACCACTTCCTCCCACTAGGTTAAGCAGGGACATTCACTGTCTCTTTTATGGAATAGGTCAGGCTGTGGAAGCATTTGCAAAAGCTGTGCTCAGCTGAAGGAGAAAGTCTGAAATGAGAGAATTGAGATGCCAAATACAGCAGGCAATGTTCTGGCAGGGAGGAAAACCACTTTTTCTCATCTCCCCCTCCAGTATAACCAGTTAAATGAAGCATCAAGGGCTTGGGAATGGTGGTGGTACCCACTTGAAGGCTCCTCCTGCAATGGGAACAGCACCATCAGTAATTCCAGCCCCTGAAAACCCAGGCAAAAAGTAGATTTCCAAAAGAAATCCACTCAGACACCACCTTCTTCTATTACTGAAGACTTTTCTGTAGCAAGAAGGATGAAACCAAAATCCTGAGAATTTCACAGTGTTCTATGAATGGTCAAAAGTCCTTCCAAATCAGCATTTGAGAATTTATGCCATAATTTGTTTCCACAGATGGGCTGGGAGCAAAACTGTGTTAGTTTAGGCCTTATGTACCTGAAGCTCATTAAGTCAAAGGAAAGCTTTGTGTCTTTCCTTGGATTTTGGATGAGCCTCCAGGTTTCAATAGCCTGGACATGAAGAACTGACAGGAAAGGGGGAACAGAGGTGTATGGAGCAATGAGGAGCGTGAAAAGAACTGCATTTTGCATGAAATTATTCTCTGCTTCTTGTAAGCTCCTGGCTTTGAGTAGTTAGTCCAGAAATAAAGATTTGTTTGTGTTCTTCACAGTCTCTCCCTGTTGTGGAGACCAGACAGAAAGCCAAAGAAAATTGTGCTCTTCTCACTGCATTTCCTTCAGCCATAAACACCTTCATTTATGTATACTTTAAAAAAA
>VZTX01019669.1:0-29039 GCA_013400915.1 Pardalotus punctatus | reverse complement strand
AAAAAAAGAAAAAAGAAAAAAGAAGCCAGTAAAGTGCAGTTTAAATCTTATTTAGCTATATGCAAAAATAAGCCTGAGCTACGCAGAACAACTGGACAGACTCCGGCTTCAATCTCTAGTCTTTAATATTAATTTTATCTCAAAATTCTCGTGTGCTTTGGTTTCAAAAACCAGTAGGAAAAAGAGATCTCTCAAAAATTGCTTGGAGTTTGGATCAGCAGAGCTGTCAGAGCTCATTTGTCTGCCAGCCTCAGACCTTGGTACAATTCTTTCCCCATATGCCACATGGCCTGGGCATTGTCATCAACAGTTGGCAGCACAGATGTGTCCACTACAACAAACACAATTTGTTTGATATTATTTGTAAGAAATCAGGAATTATTTTCTATGCCCGAGGCTCTTGGTCATGCTCAGAGGGAAGCTGCTGTTTTCCAGCAGATCCAATGCCTCAAATTACCCCTTTCAAACAGAAATCCACTTGCCTTCCCTAGAATTAAAGCAATAATTCTAGAAGGAGGAGCAAAACTGCTCCAGCCCGGCACCCTGAGCCCTGAGAGGGAGAAAGGGGAGCAGGAGGGATGGAGCAGGGAGTGCATTTACACCCAGAGCAGTGACCAGCAGCTCCACTGCGCTCTGTGATTATGGTAGCACTGGAAGCATGACATGAAAAGCAATATTTTAGCTGCATTATGTTATTAATTTGGCTAAAAGCCTTCTCCAGATTGTATTAAAATAACTGTTTCCTACTGAAACAGCTTCCTTTCTCCCCGGCCAAATAATAAAAGCAGTTGGGTTCGGGGATGTGGAGGAGAAAAGGGCCCCCAGGTTGTTTCCAGCTTTTAGGCCTGTGGAAACTTAAGAGAACGCACACACAAAAGTGCTGAAAGCCCAAAGGGCCGCAGGGTTTGGTGGTTTTGTTGGTTTTGTTGGTTTTGTTCCTCCCTGCCAGGGCAGAGCCGTTGCCTGTTCTTTCCTTCGTGCCTGGCGCTGGCAGCACCAGCCTCTGCTCTCGGTACCACCACAGCCCCTTGGCACCCACCAGCAGCTCTGCTGTCCTGAGCTGATCCTTTTATTCCATGGCACTCACCTCAGATGGATTTCAGCTGGCCTGGTGGCCTTGCTATTAAAATAAAAACCTGGATGAATCACCTCCAGTTTATGCATGGAGGGAGTCACAGGCTCGCTGCTCCCGTTAGCCACTGTTTGTCCCACATGCCAAAATATCCACCCTTTTTTGGGTGTTTCAGCCACTACAGCCACCAAAAAAAACCCTCTTCTTGAACAGGGTGGGTGTTTTCAAAGTTTATTTTAGCCTTTAAAGAAAATAATCCTGACTTCTCCCTGTCGACTTGCTCCTGAGAGTGGCCTCCTCACACTAATTTTATTATTCATTTCCAAGTTCTGTTTCTTTGGAAGTCTTTTCTGTTCATTTGATGCTGAAGCAAAAAACCCTTGGGTTATTTTTATTCTGTAAACACCGATATTTGCTCTTGCATTGACCTAAAGAGCAAGGATGCTCTTCAATGAAAAGAAGGTCAGGAAAGGATGGGAACTCGAGATAGACTTTGGATTGTGCTAAGACCTCCTCACCAAACCCAGCAGAACAGGAGCCTCATTTTGTTATTTATATTTAAAGCCTGTCAAACTCTTTGTGTGAGCCTGATCCTGTTCTCCAGGCAGTTATTCCTGCTGCTGCTGAAACAGAGTTTTGTGGTATATGGAAATATGACAGAGGTCTCACTCAAACCCCAAGAGTTCTGTTGTCAGAGTCAGAATTTTCCTGCAAAGCCCTCAGTGGTAGAAATACAGATTTATTCTGCTAACAGTGAGGCTTGAGCTGGTAGAAGAAAAGAGGATTATCAGTAACATGTCAGCACAGCTACTGCATTAAACAGTGACACCTGGCCAGGGCCCAGCAAAGGTGAAAAGGTGGCAGAATAGGTAGAATGGAGATAATATGTGAAAGAAACGCTGTGAGCTCCATGCAGGCAACATTCACAGGACCCTTTCCACCACATTAAACTGCTATTGATGCACCTAAAGTGTCACATCCAGTACACAGACTAAGTAGAGCTTGATAGCATCAAGGCAGGTCTGGAAATCAGATGTGTCCCTGGCAAAATGCAGTCAGAGGGAGCAGGGTGCAGCCCCTCAGTGAAACTCAACATGCAGTTAAAACTGTGTGACCCATTGCTACAGGATATCTTGGAAAGCAATTGGAAAAATCTCTCCATGGGTGTTAAATCCAAAAGGCACCATCACAAAAAAAAAAAACAAAACAAAACAAACAAAAAAAAAAAACCCAACCAAAAAAACCTCAACCCTAAGGCTGAAGTCACTGGAAAAAACCAAACATGTGGGAAAAGTCTGTACTGGTTTTTACCCTCTTGCCTGGCTGCTCTTGCTTTACACAGAGAGTGCTCCCTCATCCTCAGGGTCTTTGACCCAGGGGCAGGCACTGCCTTCCCTCCAAATGAGCATTTCTGATTCTTCTAAACAAGATTAAGGTCAATGCACAGCTCTGTGCTCCTTCCACTTGACTTTGAAACCAGGGCTTTGTCTGCGTGGGGAGCACAAAGCACGGGGGCAACAGAGGAACGGAGCAGTGCCAGGTGAGAGCAGAATCATCATAAACAGGGGATTTGCACATCATCTGTTAAAGCTTTCTGGGCAGGGACCATCCTGCTGGCACAGGCACTGCCTGGACATCCGGCTGCGGGACACGTGTGTGCCTTTGATTGTAAACACAAATGATCTTTTTTTTTCTCTTTTTTTCCACAGGCCTGCACTTGTTTGCTCTTGTCCAAGCAAACATGGTCTGTCCCCAAAGAGTGAACAAATAAATCACTTTTCATGTAATGTGAACACACAGAGAAACCCCAAACCTTAGAACGGGGCTTGCAGAGAGTCCAGGAAAGCCACAGGTACACGATGCAAAGGAGACATGAGTGTTGCACCTGTTTGGCACCTGAGAAAAGTGAAATTTGGGGTGGGAAACAGCCCTGGGTGTGTGATCACCTCCCGTGCAGATTAGGAAAGAGATTACTGTCCCCAGGAGAGAAACAAATGCCCTTGAGCTGTGATCCTGCTGGATCACAAACCACGTTGAATCCTGGACAAGGGGATTGGGCACCTCTGTGCTCCCATTTTCTCCCAAAAATAAGCAAAACGCTTCTCAGATTGATTCTCCTCTCCCCAGAGGAAGGATTTACACACATCAGGGATTTCAGGGATGGAAAAGGCCTGGTAGAAATGCCAAGCTGTTGTCTCCGGCTGCCTTGACATCCCTTCCTCCCTCAGCGGGCTCTGTCCGACCACTTTACCTGGATGCCACAAGCCCTTTTCTTCCAACACCACAACAAGTGACCTTGGGACACTCAAAGAAATGAAGAATATGAACCCAAACTATTAAATGGCATTTTTAAGGCAGCAAGTGAGCCAGCACAGCCATCTCCCACAGGGGAGAAAAACAGAAAGGGTCTGAATCCAAGATCTCACAAAAAGATGTGAGCCCACCAATGGAGGGAGGACTTTTGTATGTGTTTCACCATTTTACTGTGGCACAACAGTTTAGGGTGGAGTTTGGATTTGTCCCAGTCACCCCCTTTTCCTACTCCAAGAGGAGGATTGGTTCTCTGTGGCTCGTGCACCCCACAGCAGAGCCCAGACCCCAAGGACCAATCTCCTCTTCAAGCAGTGATTTCCCATGTGCCCTTCCCAGCCTGTTCTTTCTAATCCTCTACTTCTCAGAAACTTTAAAATATATATTTTAAATTCCAACCAGATTCTTGGACTTGGCAGATAAACTATGGGTCCCATAAGAGTTATATTTTCTTTGAAAGCCTTGAATGAAGCCTTTATAAAAAACTTCATTAATATTGCTACCTATATGCCTGCTCCCCACTTCCTGCACAAATCCAAACAGATTCTCCACACAGAAAGACTTTTGAAATTCACATATTTACTTCCCCCAAACAGTGAGAGTGTTACTGAGGAGTTTGTGGTAGAGTCAGGCCACATGTGTGTTGTCCTGCTGGAGTTTAAAAAGATGAAGCCTTCTATTCATTGGAGATGAAAAAAAGTAGATGCAAGAGGAGGATATAAAGCTGGGGAGATCAGAGCTCTGCACTCCTGTGCCCTGGCTCCACGCCTTTGGCACAATTTGGCCCATTTTTGCTGTTAGATTATATGACAGTAAAGAGCCATTACAGCCCATGCAGAACAGTGTGTACAAGGGTATTAAAGCTGCTTTTGCCAAATTAGTCAAAATTAGTAAAGGAGTGTTTCAAAAGTAGCACAGACTTTGATTCTGTTTTGTGGAGGGTTTTTTGGTTGGTTGTGGCTTTAAAAAAAACCAACCAAACCACCAACAAACCATCCCCCCCAAAAAAAAACCCTATTCTGCCTAATCCATCAAGATCCAACCACTCCCTGAAGAAACTGTGCCCCCCAAACAAATCCTGCTCCACCGCAGTCAGAGGGTGCAGGAACCCCTGACAAAGGGGTTGGCAATAACTGGGATGCAGAGGTAGGAGTAAAAAATCTGCCAGAGGACAACAGGAATCCAGCATCTTTTGGTATTTCTGTTTTTAAAAGACAGCTTCTTCCAGGTATCAAAGTCTGAGTCGCAGCAGGATTAGCTCCAGGCAGCAAAGGGCAACACAGGGTAAAGATGGGCAGAGAGCAGGAAAGGCACCTGGGACAGCCCCACTTCTCTCCCCCACTGCATTTCCAATTTCCCTTTTCCCATTCAAGGCCAAAAGATACGTAACTCTTCTTGAAAAGCTACGGCCTACATGCCATGACATGCAAGTAATCCCTCTGAAGACTACTTAAATGTTTGAAATTATTCATGCTTGTAAACAGAGCTCAGGCAAGGCGGTTGGTACGAGAGGGGCTGGGAAGTCTTTCAGAGCTTCACATGCACTCGATGTCAAGAGCTCTGTGGGGCTGGAAGCCAGGTGTGCACACACCCAGGGGACACAGGAACTCCAGACCTCCTTTTGTACAGTGTTGGAAGCAGCAGAATTCAAGGAGAGGACCCTCAATTGGGCACCAAACCTCCCACACCTCAACAGGACATTGTGGTGTCATTTCCTTTGGCCAAGCTTTGACTGATGCCTTTAGAAATTCGCCTTTGACACAAGCTGTCCAAATGTTTGAACCCTTCAGCAGAGGGAAAGGCTTGTCACTGGCCAGGTGTCACAGAAAGGACCACAGACCTAACATTTAAATAGGAATAAAAGTGGGAGATGCTTTGGGTATGACAACAGGACTTGTCCTTGTTAAAACAAGTAGCTTGTTTTAAACTGGGCTTTTTAAATTAAGAGGTGGCCAGCAAAGGAAAACAAAATAGGAAAGAAAATCCATTTGAACTTCTTTAGTTAGAAATATAATTTCTAATTAAGAGATGTGTGACCTTCCCTTCCTGAGGAACATCAGAAAATTCTGAACAAACCACAAAACACAGAATATCTCATGAGAAGTTGTAATCAGTTATTCAAAATCCCTCTGCTCCTTCACAGGCAGCATTCCCAGCACAAAACATCCCCCCAGCACCACTGCTGGGGGCTCCCATGGCACTCACAGGGAAGTGCTTTGGGGAGCAGGCACAGGGGTCTGCTGGAGAGCAGCAAGAGCACAAAGCATCACAAAAAAAATTGTAATATTCTGGATTGGAGTTTTCCTTACCAAAAGAAAAAAAAAATCCTATAGGAAGGAGAACATTTTCCACGCAGCTCATTTTTAATTATTTGTCAGGGATAGTTACAGCCCACTCCAGTTTGTTTGGCGCAAATAATCAAAATTAGAATTGCATCAGATTTTGGCTGCAGGAGGGAGATACAGAGGAGCTATTTCAACTCCAGGCTGGGAGAGTTGTCTCCCACCCTCTTAAATCCCAGGGCTTCAACCAACCTGCCCTTCAGCCTGAGCAGGTTCTGCTTTGTGGCCCAGGACACCCTGCTCTGCCCCAGGGGGGGCACACACGTGCTGGAGCAGGGCTGGCACCTCACCAGAAATCCTTGGGAAAGCCAATTCCGCCCCTGAGATCTCTTGGTTCTCAGTGTGATGCCCAGGTGGGTGGGGAAGGTGTTTCCTCAGCACCCAGAAGGCAGTTGGACCCTCTGAGACAGGAAACCACCAGATTACTGTGATGTAGTTTGGAAATTGCCCTGTAAAACCTCTTTCTCCCATAAAATCATCTGTGTTGGGCACTACCTCGGAAGGGGCTGAGCACCTCACCTGAATTAAAAACCTCCCTGGGGCAGAGATTCACTCAGGAGGAGCCCCTGGATCACAGCAGCACCACACCTACCTGTGCTGTACCCCAACATCTCCAACTGGAAATAACACATTAAACTTCAACTACTGCAGTTGGGGATAAGAGCTCAGCTTTAACGGGAACCCACTGTGAGGAGAGAAAACTCCAGCACTGGCTGCTTCTTTGAAAGGAACAAAGGCCAGCAATATCTCAGCAGAGAGTATGGGAAGGGTAAATATCCATGTGCAGCATAGCCAAGGATTGTTGTTTAAAAGTCCTTTACAGAACAAATGAAAGGCTGAAATCTTAAGAAGTTTGAGTTTGGGTTTGTTTTTTTTTTTTCCCTTTTTTAAAGGAAGGAACAAACATCTGTGGGAAGTATTTATGAGACATATAATGCACCTCACATAGTACCCTAAGGGCCATCTTTAGAGTGGAAATAAAGCTCCCATACTAGGAGTTTGTTAACATTGTGACAGGAATCAGATGCAAACACAAAAGCTCACTTGTTTTGTAATGACTTGCCGAGATAAGTGTCCCTTATCAGCAATACTGTTTTCTTTTGGAAAGGAAGGGGCTCTGTGTGTACAAGCAGGGGATGGAAGTCAATGAAAACAGAAGGCTGGAGAGGTCTGAATGGGTATTTTGTACTGTAATTCTAGCTTGGGGCTGCTTTCTTGGGTGTGGAAATATCAAACACTGACCTCCCACTGACGGTCCTTGGCAGTGGGATAAGTCACTCATTTATTTTTGCTCAGCCACAAAGTTGCTGTGTAACATGGCAAGGTCCTTCCCGAGCTCCACGGGGCGGGTACATCTCCCGGCAAACCGCCTGCACCCAGCTCTCCCAGCCCAAAATATCACCCAGCTCCTGCCCACAGCCAGGGATCCCCCACAGCAGCACGGCTCAGGCAGCTCTTTCAGTTTGGGAAGAAAAGAGGATTTGTGCAGAAGAAATCCAGGGCTTTGGTGGTGATGCCCTGCTGTTCCTGACCCAGAAACTCAAAATGCACCAAAATGCTGGAATGGGCTGCACAAAAGCATCACATGCACAGGAGAAGGGTGTGCAGGAACTTCTCTGTCCAAATAACCACAGCATCCTTTTAAACAAGGAGGAGAGGGTTTGCAGAGGTGATCACCTCTGATCTGGGAGTTGCTCAGCAGGAAGGGGTCCATGGCATCCACAAGGAGCATAACCTTGGCCTCAGAGCCACTTCAATCCCTGAGAGTGCTCTCTTATGGACTGATGATACTTGAATGAAGTGGGAACATACAGGGAAATGCTGGGCTCTTCTCTTGAGCGGGCAAACTCAGGGACTAACATATGGCATCAAGATTCAGCATAATTAAAGCAGAGCCACAACAGCGGGGAGTTCTGATGAGAACATAAAAAAAACCAGCATCTCTGCTCCCAGGAGAGCATTTCAGACCTTTCTGCTGTGTCAGGAGGTCCAACCAAATCAACCAAAAGCTCTCCTAAGACACCACAGCCCAGCATGTCCGACATTCCAGAGACCACCACAGCACCCTCAAGCAGCAGCACAACTTTGGGATGTGCTGTCACCAGATCACAAGAGGTTTCTCCTCAGCCCACATCAGTTTGTCTCCCAGTAATTGTATTGGCAGGTCTGAATGTGGTGTGGAGCTGTAGCAGAGCCTGGATAGAAAAGCATGGGATCCATCAGCAGGATGCATCAGCAATCCTGTGTCAGCAGCCCATGGCACATGAGGCAGAAACTCACTGGTTCCCAAGCACGTCATCTCTTGCAAGGCACAGCCTGTGCATGGTCACATGCTGCTCGTCAGACAGAGGGAAGCTGAAAAGTCTGGATTAAAGAAAAGGAAAACAGCCCTGATAACCATCAGTGTGTCGGTGAACGCTGCATTTCCCCACCGGCTTCGCACACACAGAGAGGAAAGGGTGCAAGACAAGAGGAAGCTCTCACTGTCATCTTGTCAGGCGACAGAAGCCAACAGACTGAAGGAATGGCTGTGCTGTCATCTCCCACAGCCAAGGAAATGTGAATAACTGGCCAAAACACCACAGCTGAGGTTTGAGTTTTCATATTTAAGGCTACCCAGCTCAGCCACATTCTGCCCCTGGAGTGATCCAGGCTGGAACATCCTCAGAGCAATCATGAGGACATGATTTCTTTGACCTATGCCAAGTGCTGCTGAAAATCCAGCCTGACACTGTGCTGCATTTCTGCTCCTCCATTTCTAATTCAGACACTAATGCCTACACAGACTCTGTTCCATAAACAAGTCTGGAAATAGACAGGGGGGGATCAAGGGATTTTGTGGGATTCAGATGATGCAGCCAAGGAATGCTCCAACACCATCCACCACAGACAAAAATTAAAAAGGCAGGTTCAAGGAGAGACATCCACCAGGAAAGCACTCGTGGGCAAAGGAGTGGCTTGAACTTGAAGTAATTGTCACTTCAGAACATGTTCTCTCCATCTGTCACGGATTTGGCACTTTGCTTGCCATGAGAAGGAGATAGGTCACCATGAAAGAATTGGCTGTTAGTGAGCAAATGCCAGCTCCCTGGGACTGAGATCCTCCTACTCAAGTCTAGAAGGCTCCTGTCAGCAGACTGGCAGCCAGGGAGAGAATTAGAACAGCCCCGAGCCCTCGTGATCCCATCCAGGACAGCCAGCTGGATGCTGCAGGAGCAGTCACCTCCTACAGCAGAGAAGGGAGATGGGAAATCTCTGAGACAAAAGGAGGAAGGGCTCTGCATCGACCAGTGCACAGAGAAATCAAAACTGTTGCTTTCAGGCTACAGACCAGGAGCAGAAACAGAATCGGGCATTTTGGTGCAATCTCACTCGGTTCAGTGTGAATTTGATCACGCAGTTCATCATGTATAAAGTGGTCCTAAAACCCAGACAAAGCACCACTGCACTGCTCTTGACCTCCTTGGAGCCTGGAAACTTCTTCTCACCTCCAGCTTGGCAATATTCTCTGAGAGTAATGAGTAATTTGGAAAAATGAACTTCTGCTGTGCACACTGCCACAATCTACATCATACTAAATTGATTACAAGAACATCAAATACTAAAATGTCGAAAACCTTACCTACATCACCATCCACTGCTCCTCCCCATCCACACACCCTCCTGCCATATCACTGAAACAAACCTGCTAGATTAAACAGGTTTAATTTCTGGCAAGGTCTTGTTATCCCTCAGGCAGCCATCAGCCATTCCCTCATTCCAGAAGCCAGAGAGGAGCTACTCTGCTCTGCAGTTCCTGGTTTCTTCTTAAAGCAGAGGTTGCTCTTTCAGTTCTGAGTAACTTCAGTCATCCCCAGGAGGCTTTGAAGGGAGCCAAGGGCAAACTGGTGCTCAGAAACCTCTTTGGCACTGTTCTGGGTACTCCAGGGTGAATTTTATCCCAGCCAAATTATCCAGCTACCTCTAGTATGGGCCCACACCATCAATGCCTGTAGAGCAGTAACTGGAATAGCAAGCTGCAGGTTTGGATGGACATTCTGAAAACATGGAATGTTCTGGTCTCTCTTACCATGCAGCTGGGCAGAGGATGGCTGCCTGATCAGTCTCATTCACAATGACTCTTCCTCCTACTATTTTCTAAACCTATTTATTTGATCTAGTTTCTACCTTTTGTTTTTTTGTCTTTCCCTTTTGATTCTCAGGGCACTGAGCAGCTCCCAGCTGAGCTGATCTCTTGTTTCTCTCCCTCTGTTTCCTTTCATCAGGATAATTTGCATTTGTGTCCCTCATAACTCAGTCTTTCACACATTACAGCAATCAACTGATCTGAGAGAAACAAGACAAAAATCACTGTGTTCCGGGAGGCTTGTGAAGACACTGGAGGCCATATGTTCCCATCCCCAAACGGAATGTAACTTATGCCTTCCATCACAACTTGCTGCTACAGAAGCCTCTTTTATCCGGCCTAAACCTAAGCAGCTGAAGTTTCTGTGCTCCCAGCTAGGAGCCCAGCATCCCTCAGCTGGGAAAAGGGTGTGGTCTGTGGTCAGTGAGGAGCAGCCAGGACACGCCATCCCCACAACCCACGGATCCTGCTCAAACCACAGCCACTGATGCAGAAGCAGCCTCCCCCTGGACCACAGAGGTTCCAGGAGGAACCCGTGACACAGAGCCATGCTGTGCACATGGTACTGCGTGCCTGCATCTCACAGCCTCCATCCATCCCTGCATCCGTGCTCTCTCTCCCAGCCGTGTTTTGGAAACCCCCTGACAGCAACAGCAGTGTTGTGCTGCTTTTCCCCTGTGCACCAATCCCCCACTGATGGGCACCGAGGGATCCGAGCCTGGCCCCTGTGCCTGGGGGAAGGACAGCACTGCCCCCACACTTTTCCCAGCTCATCAGCCCACTCCTGTACTGAATCTGAGCCCAAACCCACTCGTGAGGGGAATGGCAGCCCATAGTCACCTCCACCAGCATTTAATCTCTACCATTTTATGGCATTGTGGAACACATCAAGCAATTTTAGGTTTCTTCACCTGCTGCTGATTTCTCACCTATATTCTCTGGAATGCACAGCCTTCGATCCAGCCTGGTTCCAATTAAAACTCTTCACTTCTCCCCCCACACTCCATAAAGCCTCCCCACAAGTCTTTGACTGCTGGGCACCACCACTTTCCCACCAACACTACAGCCACGGCTTTGGCTCTCTCTGCTCCCTCCCTGCTCCCAGACCAGACCCAAGTGCAGTAACTGCCTGGGCTCTGCCATTCCAAGAACGTGGCCTCTTGCATTCCCCACCCTGCTGAAATCCCCGTCCCCACCCTGCCAAAACCCCTCTCAGGTCCACGCGTTGGCTCATCCTCCCATGGCTGCAGCCGCCTCTGCTCCGGCCTTGGCTGAGCCTTTGCCTCGGCTCATATCTGCCTGGAACAGCACTGGGAAGATTTTATTTTAATCTGGCTTCTCCCCTGTAATTCCCCCTTTTCATTTATTGTTTGATTTCCTCTACAGCACCAAGGCAAAGCCACTTCCCTGCAGGACCCTCTGGACCCCCACCATAAACAGCAGCAAAACACATCCCTCTCCCCCCTCAGAGCTTTTCCAGCTCTTTCCTCTCTGATATCCCAAACAAAATCCCCCCAGACAGCCAGGCTGCTGCTGTGCCAAGGCCATGGCTGCTCCTGAAAGCCACAGTTTGCTCTGCTGCTGCTGTGAGCAGCATGTCCACATCTCCAGCCCTCCACCCACTCTGTCCCTGTCCCCACCTGGGACCCTCTGCCCTCCAGCTGCACAGCTGATAAACTGTGTCAGGGAGACTCGTGCATCCAAACAAACTCCAATTCCTTCCATCTCCCTTGTAAAGGAAAAATCCATCCTTTGCAATTTCTTTTTATGAGGCCAGCTTTTACAGACCCTCCAGCTCTCGTTATGGAAAATAAGTGGAAACTCCTGGCAGGGGATTATATTCTTTGTTGGTTCTTTTTTAATATATACGAGCAAAAGCGTATATTATGCGCTGCCTACATCAGCTTTGCCAACAAAATTTGCTGATGCTTGCAAAAACTATAGGACAGTTGTCCAAATTTGCCTGCCACTTGCTACTCATAGACAGTCATGAATTGTCCCTCTTGCTGACAAGTTAATGTTGCATCATAAACTGCAAGTTTTGTTGCTATAACACATGACTGAATTCAATATGTCAGGAAAATGATTAATTGCCCCAGAGATTTGGATCTTTAAAAATAGCAGAAATTCAAAAGCCGCGATGTTCTTTATTCTAATGCTGGTAGAGTTTACATCATGGTTAATAAATAACAGGCCTCCTTCAGAAATTAGGTCATTAGATTATTCTATTTGCAAACATAAAAATTTGATCAGATGGAACCGGTAATATCTAGGATACATTGATGAGAGTATTGTGACATCTCAAAATCTTATGGGGATTATTTCAAGGAAGTCTTGGTCTGACTTTCAAGTGTCTGCAAGTTTAGGTGCTCCAGTATTGGGATTAATGTTAAAAAAAAAATGAAAAGGTCCTTTTATTCCTATTTTATGATTCCATGAATACAGAAAACGTGCTTTCAGCATTTGGAATTGCAGCTGCAAGAGGTTCCCCCAAGCCCTGTCTGCATTGTACAGCACCATTATGGCAAATGTGCTCTGAACTCACCTATTCTCCACCCCTTTTGCTGCTTTTTGTGCAGCTGGGATGCACAAGACCATAATCCAAGGAACTAATTCCAGGGTAACACATGTTATATGGAGCACTCTGGTGCTCCTCTGCTGAGCATGGTCATGGAGCTCTGCAACAAAGCCCACCAAAACAACCAATAGCTGGATTATTGCACCAAAACCAAGGGGCTTGCCCATCCCAAAGATGATGCACTTTCCCCAGTGCACCCACAGCCATCACAGACGGCATTTCCCAGTGCTTGACAGCAAATCTGCAGAGGGAATTGCTGCGGGTGGGATGCTCAGGCAAACCCAGAGACAGGCAGGAAGGGGCCACATTCCCCTTCCTGAGCAATCCTGACCATCTCCACATACCCCTCCTGCACAGAGCAGCCTTCCCAGCCCCAGCACCCCCCCAGGAGCCTGGGAAGAGCTGCTGTTGCCAGGAGGCACACGGAAAAATAGAAGCCAATTATAAGTGATGGCTGGGCTGACAGCGAGTACTTTTAACACAGCCGCCACACACGAATGCCAATACACTGGGCTGAATCCCTTTCTCATCAGCCCTTTGTATGCTGCAGGCTGCCAAGGGGAGCACGGCCCCCAGCACGACAGAGCCTGACCTCAGGGCTGCCTTCCCGGGGTGTGGGATGAGGGAATCAGGGCTCTGAGGCTGCAGGAAGCAGATGTGGATAAAATCCACTGGGACATTACCGGTTTGTTAAGCCGGCACCTTCTGTGTCTGGTTCGTTTCTCAGAAGTCCTGGCAATGCAGGAGGAATCAATAGTTCCCCGTGTTGGGGGATGCCTGGAACAGAGCAGGCTGCTTTTACCCAGAGCACACCTATTCCTGAGAGCTGCAGGGAAATTTGGCACATAAATGCAATTGATTGAACGGCTTTGTCATAATACAGAGCTGGGGTCACACTGCGGGGAGGAGAGGGAAACCTTGTGTCCTGCAAAGGGACACAGAACATTCCATGGGGACAGAGGGGAGCGGCACACAGGGCTCTCCATCCCCCTGCTCCTGCCCTGGGGCCAGCACTGGCTCTGGCAGCAGCCTTGGTGTTGAACACCACATCTGTCAGCCGGTGCTCTAACAGCCCTGAACGGCCCAGCACTCCGGAAGACTGGACACACCAGCTCTCAGGACAGAGGGCTCTTTCCTATTTTCTCTTTAAATGCCTCCCTGCTTCTCTTGGGGCAGAGGGAGGTTGGTAAATAGAGCCTGTGCTAGCACAGAAACACAAGCCTGGCCTGTACCTGGGTTGTTTTTTTAGAAAATGTTCTCCACTGAGGCTTTTCTGTTCCCTCCAGTCTCCACACCAGGACCCCAAGCTTTGGCCAAGCCTCTGCTCCTAACACTTTTTTGTTTTCTTAAATGGACTGAGAAGTCCTTTCATAAAGTTCACTTGGGGAAAACACATTCATCCCAGGGGCCAAGCAGGATTTCACCTCAGCCCCACTCACATCAACAGTGAGCCCATCTCATGACAATGCCCTGGCCTTGGATAACCACACACATGCATAAAAACCCTTTTCTGAGAAGATTTTTGCATCCATAGAGCTGCAAGGACTTATGGCAATTCTCTCACCACAGCTCTGGGTGATGGACATCAACCTGATGCTCTCCCTCAGCTGCCTCTACTCTCCTGCTGCTGCTGTGGTCTTGGGAAAACACAGTATTTAAGGCATCTGCCCCTTCCCATTTTCAAGTCTGGGTGGTTAAAAGTGACTATAAGTATCTGTTTTTGCAAGTGTCCTGTAGTTTTTCCAAAAGGTAATGTTTAAAAAAAATGTGTAGAAGCATTTCTATGTCAGATTCATGTTTCAGACCTGGGTTATTCCAAGCTGTTTCCTGAAGGGCAGGTTCTCACTGCTGTTGGAAGGCACAATAAAGTCTAACAGTGCTTTGCAGGGTGACACATCCTGATTCAATAAAAAGGTCCTGAAACTAACTCTGATCCTGTTGGGTAGGAAACTCGCCCATCTCCTATGTTAGATTTCCATCAGAATTTAGGATAGGCACAAAAATGAGCGAGGAGACAACAGGAGATACAGAAACACCTGGAAAATAAACCCCTGGCTGCAAAACAATTCAGTAAAGTCACAAATAAGCCCAGTAAAATGAGTTGTCTTTCCTGGCTGTCCGGTCACAGCCACCTCCCAGGATGTATGAAACATCAGCATGGGATGGAGATGAGTTTCCCAAAAGTCTGTGTAGGAAGGGACCAGGAGTGGAGACAGCAGAGCAAGTTTGGTGTCCTGGGGGAGCTGCCACACACTGCTCCAAAAGATGAGCTCCCTGTCCTCCACAACGAGGGGAAAGCTTTAATCATTGCCGAGAAAAGCAGGCAGTTGGGAAGGGGCAGATGTAATAATTAGGGGGGGTTCCCTCCTGTGAAGATGAGTGGGCACCACAGGAATGAGAAATGAAGCTCAACACAGAGGTGGAGTCTGCCTGAAAACTGGCACGACGCGGTACTGCACTGAAGGATTTCAGTTTTCACATGCTCCATTTTTCCAACCCAAAAAGATGAATTTTTCCACAGAAGCAGATGCTTTTCTTGAAAGATTTCTTTGAGCAGAAATGCCAAATTCTCCATCAGGAAACTGTTCTGATGGAAGCATTTTCAACCAGCCCCATTCGAGGTCTATTTCAGGACTGGCCTTTGCTGGCCTGAGTCAGTTCTTTAACTCATCACGGGTTGTTTTTCCTGCCATTACGTACTTTTAAATTGAGAGTGTCTCCACTTTAACTGAGCTCCTGCTACTGTTTAAACGAGTCCTTGTTCTGAGTCGGTCATGAACACCGAGCAGGGCAGCCCTGGTGTGACCAGGGGCAACAATCCCTTCCCAGCAGGATCATGGCTGTTGCACAGGGATTGATCACCCCCTCCACACTTTTTTTTCTAAATGCCCCTCTGAAAATTCAACCATTTCAAACCAGTTTTGAGGCATTTTTCAGCCTGCTCCACCCATTTCCAGAGTGATGTCTGAAGAGTTTAAAACCATTGTCTGGTTCCATGGGGTCATTTCCACTCATAGTGCCACTGATGAGCTGGGGATGTTTTTTTCGGCTCAGTTTCAGCTCAGCATTCTGCTGCACCCGTGTTGTGTCCCCTGCCCTCCAAGTGCAGGAAGATGAGGGTGTCAAGGAGCAGCAGATGCCACCAGGACAGCAAAGTATGGCATCAAGCAGCTTGGGATGCTCCAAACACATCTCCAGGCCTCACTTCAGGGTTTGGCCACCCTTCCCAAGGTGGGTTTTGACCAACACCCTGTGTTTTCCATTACTGGGATGGGATTTGGGGCTGCAGGCAATTAACAGGGCAGAGTCCCACAGCTCTAACCTGCACTGATAGCAGCAACCTCTGCTTTGAGCCACAAAACGGAGAAGCAACCAGCAGGAATTTCATAGAATGATGGATTGGAATTCACAGCTTTCCATTTAGGTTGGGAAAGACCTTTAGTTCATCAATTCCAGTGTTAACCCAGCACTGCCATGTCCACCAGTAAAACCATGTCCCTAAAGTGCCTGAGCTTTTTGAACACTTCTAGAGATGGCAATTCCACCCCTTCCCTGGCAGCCTGCTCCAATGCCTGCCCACCCTGCCAGTGAAATAATTCTCCCTAATATCCCTAAACTCCCACAGCACAACTTCAGGCCATTTAATCTCATCTAATTGCCTGTTACCTGGGAGAAGGGACTGGTCATGGCTGGAAGGTCCCCATTCAGCCTCCTTTTCTCCCAATTAAAAACCCAGTTCCCTCAGCCCCTTCTCACAAGACTGGTGCTCCAGACCCTTCCCCAGCTCCATCTCGTTCTTCTCAAGCACAGCACTTCAATTTAAAAGCAGATTTAACAAACATCACCATAGTGCTCCCTGTTGGGAAAGCCACCTGCAGCTGGCACAGCAGCACAGACACCCACAGAACTCGCTGCCACCAGGACATGGTGGGGACCTTTTCCTGCATCTCACCCTCTCTCGGTGCTCCCACAGCTTCTCCCAGGCGGGAGCAGAGGATTTGTGGCCTCGGGTTGCCCTCTCGTGGTGCAGCTCAAGTCAGGCATCACAGCACTTTTCAATATTTACCCGCAGCTGGAAGCTCAAATCTCCACATCACGCTCAGACCTAATTTTCCCAAGTTACCTTCTCAGACCTCTCCAAAGCACCAGCTGTGCCGAGCTGTCCAGCTTCTGCAGCTCAGAATAATATCCTTCCACTCGACACTGATTTTCATAGGAAAACTTTTTAAAAAATTCTATGTGTAAGAGGATTGGATTTCCAGTAAAAACTGGAGCCAAAAACCATTTGAAAGTTTGTGTTTGTTTGTTTTCATTGAACAAATCAAAACAAACTCTCCTTTAGCCAAGAACTGAACCAAAAAGTTATTCTTGCCCCTCCACAAATAAGTCCTGTGGAACACTGGATCCTTTCAAACAGACAACAAAAGCTGTACCATAAATAGAGATTACTTGTTTTCACTTCTATCATTTCCATCACAAAGACACTTCATCTTTTATTGAACTTGCTCGTGGTTTAAATTAAAATTTGTTTTTAAATAGAAATATTGTTCTCTTCACTTTTCAGTGCTGAAAGCGTACCAGGGTGGGAGATCAATAACACTGGTTGCTGTTAGACTCCCACTGTCATTTAGGGAGGTGGTTTAATTCACAGCGCTGCCTGAAGGGAGTTAAATAAATCTCTACAGAGGATTTTAAACACTGGAACTTCGGAGTGTTGGCCCTCCTAAGCTAAGCCTCACCTCCAGCTCTCTCTAGAAACCTACAATCACTCTGGGGCCCTAATTACACAAGAGGGGTGCATTTGGTATTGCTGGAGAACCTTGAGAAAGCTCCTGCACATCCCACACCTGACCCCTTCCTTCCTGCCCTTCACTGGCACCACTGGGGTCCACAAGATTTTCACTCAAGCATGTGCTGTGAGCTCCAACCGACCCAACCAAGAAACACACGATTAAAACCAAAAGATGTCACACATTTAATTTGAATCCATCCCTGGCAGTGCTCTCAGCCAGGTGGGACAGGGCCCTGAACAACCTGGTCTGGTGGAAGGTGTCCCTGCCTGTGGCAGGGGATTATAACGAGAATTTTAAGGTTCCTTCCAACCCAAACCACTCTAGGATTCTATGATTTACTGCCACAGTTTAATGTCAGACACTTAAACAAGCAAACCCTACAAGGGCAGTCATCATTCCTCCAAAACAGCACAGCCTTCAGGCAGAGAAATCTGCTTTAATTGAACTTCAGCTCAGGACAGAGCCCAGAGGATGGAGCTGCAGGTAGGCAAGGCCAGATGATTTAATAGCTCTTTCGAGATCTGCTGTTAGCCTTTGAATTTCAGAAAAACAACAATCCCGGGGAAATCAATGGAAAAGCAATTTGCTGAATGGTTAAGACATAAGAGCCAATCCATATTTTGACCAGCCCATCACAAGCACACCGAGCACTTTAAAAAGTCGTTAATACTCCAACTTCCAAACAAACCCCGGCACAAAGGGAGAAAAAGCAGATTTGGACGCTGAGATACACAGGAGCCAGGAGTGCTCTGCTGCCATCTCCAGTGCACAGGGGAAAAGCACACACAGAAAACCTGCCTGGGCCTCATCCTTTGGAGGATGCTACACACAGTTTGCAAGTCACAGAAACCTGCTGGCAGTTTGCTGAGGGAAAAGATCAGTTCATGTGAGATTTCCTCAAAATGACCTCCCTAAACAGCACCTCCTCCTGCTACAGCTCAGGACTCTGGTGTGACCTCCCCGAGGCATTTCTTGCTGCCCAGGTTTGAGCACTGTCCCCTCTGATCGTGCAGGAGGAGAGGTGAGAGGTCTGAAGAGATGCTTGTGACTGCCATAATAAACTGAGATACTGAGATCCCACCAGGACACAAGTGGTTCTTTTGTGAGCTTCACCCACGGATCACCCAAACACCACCATCAATCTCACGCATGTTTAGGCTGGAGATTTTCTCTCCAAAGCTCCCCGAGCTCATTAAGGGGGCTCCAGTGTGCCCTGGGCACCACTCAGGCTCGCTGCTCTTTCACCCGAGCAGAGACAGCGGGCAGGGCTCTTTACACCCTGAGCTGTCAGCCAGAACTGGGAACAGATAAAACAACCAAACAACACTAATTGGTTCATTGCAACCCCTGCCAGGGACGTGGCAGCTTTTGGGGGCCACCACCACCACCTCCAGGCTGGGCTGATGCTGCACCGGGGGGAGGCGGCTGCTGGAGGAACATTTTTCTCCTGGTTCCCAGGTCTGCAGGGACCTTCCCAGGATTTGCACCCAGCACAGCTTCAGATCTCAGTGGAAAAGCAGCAAACTGCCATTCTCCAGAGGAAAACAAACCAAACGAGCCCAGGAGGCAGGTATGGCTGCTGGGGTCCTGCCAGCCCCAGGAGCGGTGGCAGGAGCCACCCAGCAGCTGCGTGTGGCCACCAGCTCCCCCCGTGTGCCACCCTCCATGCCGAGGGCTCGGCTCACCCGCCAGGACCCCCTTTGCACTCCCAGAGCCCCTCTCCCCCCTCGCCCACGTCCACACAGAGCCGGGGGGATGCTCGGTGCCTCTGGCACACACTCCCTGCTGGGGCAGGACCACCCAGCCACAGGAGCTGCCCGGCCCGGCCGCTTTAATTCCTGCCCGGGGAGCAGATGGAGGCCAAGTTCTCATTACTGCAGATCATTAGCTGGACGGGAAGAGGCCTCCCCTTATCGCTTTCCCACGTTGACACCAAAAGAGCTGCATCACTCTGCTCCCCACTGCAGCCTCCGCTGCCTCAGGTCGAGGTGAGCCTCAGCACAAGAGCATTAACCCTTTCTGCATCACTGCAGCACCTTTTACTGCTGTTCCAGTGGCTGAGGACACCCCTCGGGACACAAGGACCTGCTGCCCTCCGAGGGCAGCCAGACAGCTTAAAAAAGGCAGGAGCTGAGCATGTTTCAGTCATACACATTTTCAGGACTTACATAGTTTAACCAGTGCCAAAATCCCACCTGGAAGGTGATTTTTGCAAACAGGAGCCTTGCCATCTGCTGCCTGGGATGCTCCATCCTCCCTCACCAACAACCAGGCTGGGGTTCAAAAGAACTCTTGGTAAAACCTTGCTCAGCCTCCTCACCAGGCACAGCCCCCCAGACATCAGTGCCAGCGCAGCCAAAGGGAGAATGACCTTTGGGAATGCCTAAAGTTTACATTTTCACCACTAATTCAGTGTTGATTAAACTCAGAGTCTGACAGCTCTTCCAGCAGCAAGGATTTTTATCAGTAAAGCAAACTGGGGAAGCTTTGCACATCAGTGAGGGCAGAGGTACGGAGCAGTGAAGGTGACAGAGAAGCCATCCCTGCCCTCAGCGGCAGCAGAAACCACTGACCCAGGCTCAGGGGTGTAAAACAGGGATGGACACTCCCACAGGGGAAACAAATACCCCACAACAAATCCCTCAGCTGGGCAGGAGGGTGCTCAAATCTTTGCCCCCTTCCCCAGCAGGGCTCTGTGAGCCTGAGCCCCTCACTAACCCCCTCCTGTTGGATGAGGGCACCTGCTGGCACCAGTGCCTGTCACCCCATCCCAGCCAGGGCACTCCGGCACCAGTTCGACAGCAAAATCCGCAGGAAATCCCACTCTGGGCAATGGCTGGAACGGGAGCCTCCCTGGCCAGGACACAGCTCATTATGGCCACTGAAAACACCTGGGAAAACCCAAACCCACCTCGGCTTGACTCAGCCCAGCTGATGGCCATGTTCCCCTAACCACCACACCCTGAGGAGCCCCGCAGCCCGGGCTGTGTTTAATATTCCCTGACCTTCCCTGGAGGATTCAGCTGCCCCCGACAGAGCTTTGATCCCATTTCTGACTTTCTCCTGAAGGGCACCTTGTTGCCATTCCCCCCAGCGCCATCTGTTCCGCCCTTGCACCCCCAAAATGCCTCTTTTTGTCCCCCAGGTGTTTCCCATTTCTGCACCTCCTGCTCCTTGGGGATTTCTCAGCACCCAGCCCTCAGACCCCCACGGATTACAGCACTCTCTGTGCTGGAACCGCTCAGCCCCCGGCTGTATCCTCTGAACAATCTACCAGCTAATTAGTAATTAATTATTTGCACATCCCTAATGCTCCCTTTCCAGGCTAGCAGAGCGTTTTATGAGTATAAAGAAACCAAAACTCATCATTCCCCAGAGCCGGCGGGGAGCCCAACCCACCCAGGGATGCCAAAAGCTGCTCTGCTGCTCATGTCAGCTGCTGGGACACCGCAGTTTTGGGGCCCGAGCCCCATCCTCATGTGCACCATTCACATCCCTGAACTACAAATTTTCCTCTCTGCCCAATACACACCACTTCCATCCAATAAAATCATATGCAGCCATATCCACTAGAGAACAGCAGTGATCCCTCTCCCCCCTAAACCAACACTACATTATTTTTGAGCCACAACTCCGGTGTTGAACACCATGATTTAGGGCTCTGAACACCACTGAGAGGCACATAAGAACCCCCTGCCTGCTGCAGAAGCCCCTCTTGCCTCCCAGGGCTTCAGAGGGACCCCAAATCAGCAGCAGTTGCCAGCAGCAATTGGCATCCAGGCTGCAAATAACTCTCGCTCCCTTGGCCCTCATAAATAAAAGGGAAAAAGTCAAGAATTGCTTTGCCAGATGACTGTACATCATAAGCGAGCTGTCAAAGAAAAAATAAACTGCTCACTGCTTTTCCCCATAGGGCTGAAACATACCTGGGCTTCCACTTTGATAACAGCAGAAACCTCATCCATACAGGGAGAAATGAGATTAACTTTGCAGGGCTGGAACTGCAGGTCCATCACCCTCAATCCCTCTGCATTTTGTGCCCCTTCCTTATGTTTATTTAGGAGTCAGGAAGGCTTTCCCAGTAAACCTGAGTCCCACACACAGTTACATGGGGTGTCCACATGGATCTGTGCTGGCTCCAGGACCACCCCTTCTTCAACACATTTTGGGTGGGCAAAACTCAGGGTTCACTCCCCAGAAGTCCAGGAGCTGCAGCTATTGGGAACCCATTCCATAAAGGGAGTTTGTGGCTCTTCACAAAGATTAAGCCTCCCAGGCACTCTTTGGGGTTTGAGGCAGCAAAACACGGGCAGGAACCTGGGGCACCCAGGGCTATCTGTGCCTCAGCCCCCCTGCTGCTGGGATAAATCCCTCTGGACCAGGCTGTTGCTCCATGCTGGTGGTCATCTCCTAAACCTCCCACACTCAGTGGTACTGCCAGAGGAGAGGTGTTAGCTGTCCCCAAGGCTGGGGACAGGGGTTTTCTCACCCCAGCAGCCCCTGCACCCCAAAACACAGAGCTCATTTCACCCCCACAGCACAGCCTTACCTGGGACAGTGAGGACATCCAGCACACACCTCAGAATGGAGAGCAGCCCTGCCTGCGACAGAAATCCCTCCCTGCCTCCTGGAGCTGCTCCTACCCCCTTCCATCAGCAGACGGTGCCCACCTGGGGCTGGCTCTGACCAGCAGCCCCTGTGCCAGGGCAGGGCTGGGGCTCTGCTCCCACCTGGCCCCCACGGACTTGCTGCAGCTGTGTCAGGAGCTGCAGGCATCAGAGAATCACGGAATTATCTGTGTTCTGCGGCTGGAAGTGATCCACAAGGATCATGGAGTCCAACTCCCTCCTCCTTGCGGGAGCACCTCACACTGACCCCAACATCAGCACACTCCTTGCACACTCGGGTGCTTTGGGTACAGCTGCCCCTTCACACTGGGACAGTCCCCGTCGGTTCTAGGACATGGCCAGGGGACCCAGTTTGTCCTGTCCCCTTCAGGCCAGGACAGACCTTCCCCTGAGTCATTTCATCACATTTGCACATCAATAAAGAACTTTCCACAAATGACCAGAGCTTGTGCTGGGCTTAGCAGAGCGCCATAGGGTTTCATCCAGTGCTGTTCCTCTGTCTCTATTTTTGAAGGAAGCCAAACAGGAATTAGTCAGAGACAGTGGCTCCTGAAGCCAGATCTCTTCATACACCTGCCCAAAAGGTGAGTGGGACAGAAGCCACAGCTGTTCCCTGCCCCATTACAGACCATTACCTCCAGCAGAGCCCACAACGGGCCCAACATACCTGCCAGATTTCCTCTTCCCAGATTTTTTGAGTCTTTATGGGCCAGGCTGACTCAAGAGGCACCATCCAAATTTCCTTGTCCCGAGATTCCCCTTTTCCCCTAGTTTCTGGCCTCAGCCCACCTTGCCCACATCAAGCAGATGGTGCCCCGAGCCTCGTGCTAGAAGTGCTGTTGGCCCAAATGAAGCGTAACACGCCGAGTTGTCCCTAACAAAGGGGTCCTCTGTTTGGCTTTCCCGGGAGGGTTATTATAGCCGGCGTTTATTTTGGCCTGGGACCAAAACATGCATTAGTGTGCCTCATCCTGTGCACTTCTGTGTGCGGCTCCGACAGGCGTGGGGGGCTCGCAGACGCCAGGCCAGGCTGGAGAGAAGTTTTTCAGGAGTTAAAAGTCTTTTCCCATACACACACTGATCACAGAAACGGGCCCAGGGCATCCTGGCATGCTGGGGTAGGTCCATGCTGGCCCCACACGTGCCCATCCTTGCCCCGTTTGCTGTGGGGCAGTGGTGGGTGCCAGGGGCAGGCTCAGGGATCTGCCCCACAGTCCCAGCTGGGCTGTGCAGTGATTCATTTTGGTTTCTCAGGGATCTGCCCCACAGTCCCAGCTGGGCTGTGCAGTGATTCATTTTGGTTTCTCGTAGTGAGGTAATGGTACTGAATTCCCATCATAAATGTCTCAGGATGGAATAAGAAAAGCAACAGGTTCACAGAGTGCTGGGAGGATGGATCTGCAGTGGTTGAAGGGGTGATCCCATTCCCAGGGCATGGAGCTGCTGGAGAAACGTGTCTCCCCACACCAGGTGCTGTCCCCACCCTGTATATCAGTTTCTCTGAGGATGATGCCACCCTGTCCCTGAAAACCTCCGTGGTGCCTGGTTTCCCAACCAGGGTCAGGAGAAGCCCTTAAACTGCATTTTGTAGCCTCAAAAGAAGCCCCAGCAGGGTGCTGGGCAGCAGCCACCGCTCACCTGGGCTGACAGGAGCCCCAGGTCAGCTGCTGGACACCCAGCGACCCCACCTTGCACCACTGCTGCTGCCCTGTGTCCCCGTGTGAGCAGCAAACTCGCTGTGCTTTTGGCACGTCCTTTGCTGAGCTGCAAATGTCAAAGCAGACGGCATCTGCTCTCTGTGCCATGCTGTAATTAGGAAACAATATTATTAAAACCACTTCCCATCCCTGTTTTCTTTTCATCTCCCCTCCTTCTCGTTGTCCCTCTATTCTCTGCCGTGCAGCCCGTGGCCTTTGGGCTGAATGCTGATGAGCTGTTGTTTGGTCTAATCTGCAGCGCTTGTTAACGGGGCTGTTAACACAGTTCCAAACCACCTGCTCTGGGTTGGCTTCCCCCAAGTCCTGCCCCTCCAAATCAGAGCCCATTGCTGGGGAGGTGCTGGGGTTATTGCTCTTTTCTGCTCCAGATGCTCACAGGCACAAGCTCTGCCACCCACGTTGAAACTGAGCTCTGCCCAAATCCATGTGTTTTGCTGTGAGGGTGGCTGTGCCAACGTGATTTTTTTGGTAAATCACTACACAAAAGCATTGCATGTGTATATGTATATGTATATGTATATGTATATGTATATGTATATGTATATGTATATGTATATGTATATGTATATGTATATGTATATGTATATGTGTATATATATGTGTATATGTATGTATGTATGTATGTATGCAATATATATAATGTATATACGTACATACACATATATGTATATACATATACACCCAGCCTTATATCCTTCCCCACAATGACTTGTTTCCAACAGGAGCATGGCCAGAGTTGGCAGCCACCAAGTTGGTTACAGGGAAGGAGCCCCTCCCTCTCCTATGAGGGAAGGCTGAGAGAATTGGGTTTGATCAGTCTGGAAAAGAGAAGGATTGAGAGTCGCCTTATTGTGGCCTGCCAGGGTCTGAGGGGAGCCTACAAGAAAGATGGAGAGAGGGCATGGGGTGAGAGGACAAGGGGGAATGGCTTCAGACTGAAAGAGAGTAGGTTTGCCTGATGTATTAGGAAAAAATTCTTCTCTGTGAGGGTGGGCAGGCCCTGGCCCAGGGTGCTCAGAGGAGCTGTGGCTGCCCCTGGATCCCTGGAAGTGTCCAAGGCTGGGTTGAAGCACCCTGGGATAGTGGAAGGGTGGGGGGGTGAGATGATATTTAAGGTCCTTTCCAAACCAAACCTGTCTGTGATTTCTCCTGGGCTGTCCCTCTGCCACCTGAGACATCCAAGTGCCAACACTGGATGAGGGATGCTTTCCAGCACTCTTTGCACAGCCAGGATTTTACCTTCAATTCATGCATCTCACAGTCACATTTCAAACATAAAGGGTGGGCACAGCACCCCCAGGTACCCCTCCCTCTGCTGAGTGGGAAGGAGCAGACAGGAGCTGGGGCTGCAGGACGGGACAGGGACAGGCAGGTGACCCAAGAGAAGAGATGCCAGTGGAGCTCAGCCCTTGTGGAGTTGCTGGACCAGGGAAATGGAGTCTCCTCTGTGCCAGACACTGCCTGACTGACACTTTTCTCAGAAGAGCTTTGAGCTCTCTGGGTGGCAGCCGGGCTGTAGGAGGTGAGTGCTGTTTGTCCGTGGCACTCCGGGGTGTGCCAAGATGCCATTTCAGCCCCAGTTCAACACACCCTGGGGCACATCAGTGACACCCCAGCTCTGAGGGACCCCACCTCGAGCTGCTCTGAGTGCTGGGGAGGGAAGGCAGCTGCAAATTTACTGCTGGAGAAGCAGCTGGAGGGGCTCTGCCACCTGTCAGCCAGAGCGCATCTGGGTCTCTCTCCTTTCAGTATCACTTCAGGAGTAGATGGAAACTTCTAGAAGTTGAGGTTACTTTCAGACAACAAGTTAGTAGAATCATAAAAGAGTAACAAAAGTGTATTGAAGACATTTGTACCATTTTCCTGCCCGACTTTCTCCTTTTGTGGGCCACAGTGTTTTGGGCTAGATGAGAACCCTGGTCTCTCCAGAGTGCTCCCATAGCTGGTACTGGGATCTGGAGATGCAGACAGCAATTTTCCAAGCACAAAGATGCCTTTGAACCTAATAACTTGCAGACAATAATACTCTTTTGCATGCTAATAGATAGGATTGTTCTTCAAATGTCTGACATTTATAGCAGTATAATATCTCTGGTGGAAAGCGTGCCAGGGATAGGCACCACTTCCCAAGGCAAGTGCTGGGGAAAGAAAGGGATGGAGTAGGAATTAATAGACAAGATTTGTGGCTGAATTTCACTTTAGGTTTTCTTGCTGTTTCCTTCCCATATTTCAAAAGCAATGACTGCCCTGGAAGGTAATTTACACAAAGCCCCCTAAACAAAGCAGTGTAAATAGAGCAGCAAACGGAGATGGGCTGTAAATCAGCATCATCCACCTGGAAGCTTTGCTGGCTGGTATCCAAACGAAAAATCAGGGCCAGGCCTCAGCAGCTCTGCTTAATATCAGAGAGACAATAGGCAGGAATGCCTGCCTGGAGATGTTTGCTTGAAACGGATGAATTATTAATAAACTTATTGTTATTTGTTATTATTCTTAAGCAGCTTGTCTCGGTGCACATGTTGAAGTGGATTTCAGTCTTTCCTTATAATGCCTAACAAATATTTGTGTCCAGATGCAAAGGGGGACGGTACCTAAATTCTGATGAGAGATGTCCAGAGGCAATTTGTGTATGGGGGCAGTGGGAAATCTGGGTTTGTGTTTGCATCCTTGCCCACCCGAGGTTACTGTTTGTTTGCTTGAGTCAAGCCTCTTTCCAATGACCATCCAGCCCATAATATTGCTGGAAAACCTGCTGGGAGAAGACGTGCAGCAGCTCTAAGGGGCAGAGCTGGCATTTCACCCAAAACTCCAGGTGACTCCTTCCCCAGGTTGAGCCTTGCCAATATCTCTGCTGCATTCCTAAAGGAGAGAAGGGCCTGAGGAGCAGCAAGCCTTACATTTTTGGTGCTAGTTCTTGGCTGAGACAGGAGCAGGAATGTTGCCATGATGTCTACTGAATAAATATGTGCTACTGCTGCTCTCCTTAGTCTGTACAGTTCTGGAGGAGTTGCAGATGGCCCTTTAAAGAATTGCAAGGCCTGCAACTTTTCCAGAGTGGTTTTTTTTCCCCCCTTTCTCCAATCTACTTGGCTCCCTACAGTAATTAATATTATCTAATGGGGTGAAAAGCAAAGCAAAGCCTTCATCTTTGAGATTATTCACACAAACAAAAATGTAAACAGCTGTCTGAGAGAGAAGGAAGAAATGGGCTTTGGGACAGGCCCTGCAGGAAGGGGCTGCCTGGAGCTGTACAAAAGCCTGTGCTGGGATGTTTGGTGCCCACTGGGCACAGCCAAGTGGGAGAGGTGCTGTGCTGCCACCTCCTCAGCAGAGTGACAGCCCAAAGGGATTGTCCAGGGGGTTTTAATCCCTAGGACATCTCAATTCCCACAAAACCCACTCCTCTCCAATGCAAAGACTTATCACTGTGCTCATCCAAACGGCTCAACCTGGCTGAAAGCCTCCAGGACTCAGGGAATCACAAGGAGAAAAAGATCCCCCCACGAGCTGCAGGCACTCGGTGTCAGATCCATTCCTACACCACGGGGAGCAGGATCAGAGTGAGGAGTGGTGTCAGAGAACATCGGTGGGATGGCAGGGCAGGTCAGGGTGGGATGGCAGGGCAGGTCATCAGCTGGGCTGTGCCATGGCAGGTGGCTCTGCTCAAAGCCAGCCCTGAGAGGGGCCGTGGGACAAAGATCTCTGCTTGCAGGGACGGCTCTGTAATGAACAGGGCTGAATGCTGCTGCATTGTACCTTTTGGAGGAGGCATTGGCTTTCAAAGTGAGCAGATCACCTGAGGAGGAGCTAATGAAGCATCTCCCTTTGTGTTCCCCTGCCTTTCTCCCTTCCCTCACCCTCTGGGCACAGGAACCCTCCGTATTTTATTTGTCCTGACTTTGCTTAGATCTCGAAACAGTGCCTTTCCTCCCATGGCATTTGTAAAGACTCAGTTATTTTTTTTCCAAGGGATTTCATATAAAAAGTTCCTGCATCTGAGGCTCAGGAAAAATCTGTTTGGCTGGTGCTTGTCTCCTGCAGGGCTCTTTGCAGGGGATGGAGATGGAAACAGCGGGGTGGGAGATGCTGGGGAGGGCAGAGGAGAAGGTAACCACAGGGAGACAGCTCCAAAGAGCTGGGAAACAACAGTGCTGTCTGTGGCAGAGGAAAATGTATAAGGGAGTGCTGGAAACACTGACTGCCAACGGGGGAGGTTGGATTTGCTCAGAAATGCATGGCTAGACTGTGTCTCTGGGTGAATTAATGAATGTATGTACTGAAAGGGGCTTGGGGGAGGCCGTTCCTGCAGAAAGGGGGGATTTCCTTAGGGCCCTGTGTGTTTGAGAAGGATGCTGCTGTTCTTGGGGAAGTGAACAGCCAGTGACAGTGACAGTGCTGCCACCCATCCAAGGCCTTGGTGCCTCATGAGCCCTGGAGAACAAAATAATTCAGGTGGCCTGTGCTGATTCCCATAAACTGGGGGAATTTCACTGTATCTCAGTCTTCTTGGGGTGAATTCTTGGTGGCAGAGCCAGAGAATTTCAGCACGACACTGTTGGCTCTGCTCATCCACCTTTTCTGTGTCTGCTCTGGCCAGAGCAATTGGGTATCTGAGATCTGGAGAGGACTTTTCTTCCAGCCAGGAGAGACATTGGAAAGTTTCAAAATTCTCTGCAAGAGGTTGGAGGAAATATTTTTTGCTTGGTCAAACAGATTTTAATAATGAAAAACATTTTTGTTTTCACGGTGATTTGGTTTATATCCCACAATTAGATCTTATAAATTGTTTCAAACTGGAAAAACTCAAAATAACTCATTGCAAAAATTTGGGAAGAGGATGTTGTGACTCGGTGGGAGCAATGTGTTTCTCTTTCTGTCCCTGACATGATGTTTCTGTGAAATGACCCTGACCTTTTGCTGTTTTTGTTTTGCCACACCTGCATTTTCTAACAGAGTGGTGGCTCTGGAAGTGGCTTTCCCAAGCACCTGCACCAAGAGCTGAATTTCTGCCGTTTGCAGGCAGAACAGACGAGAGGCTGTGGGCACCATCACCATGGATATTCCCTGCAGAGAGAAATCGTGGGGAATGCACTTTATATAACTCCCTGGCTGAGGAATATTTCCCAAGTTTATGTCACAGCCACTGAGCAAATCTCTTGGCTGCACAGAAGCATCCCTGGGGAGGGGAAGGCCAGACCCAGCTCAGGGGGCACAGGGAGCCAAAGTGCAGCCAAAATATGGTTCTGATCTTCCAAAACATTCGGGAGGTCCAGAGACTGCCAGGCTGGAGCCCCCTGTTTTCTCTCTGGCACCCACCAGGCAGTTTCCAAGGTCATTCCTGACTGCAGAGCTGGTGCTTGCAGGATTCCAGCAGGTCAAGCCCCTGGGGCTCTGGGTGAAGGAGCCTTGCAGGATGAGCATCCCAGGAGTCGATTTTCTGTCCCCTTGTCCATCATGCAGCTGTTGGTGAGG
>VZTX01019666.1:2578-15963 GCA_013400915.1 Pardalotus punctatus | reverse complement strand
AACTGGTATATTTTCCAACAGAAGCATGTGTGCTTACGGACTGGGACCATGGGAGCAACTGGCATCAGAGGGAAAACGTGATTACGATTTGGCACCGCAGACCTCGGATGCCTGGCTTGGAACAAAAGGTACTTTAGGCTCCTGGAGCTCGGCACTGAGCATCTGCCAGGCAGAACACGAAGCCACTTCGCTGGCAGCTGTCTGTGTACATCTCCATTAGCTCTTCCTGCCCTGGCTTCATCCCCAAGGGAGCATTCCTCAAATTAATTGCCTTGCCAATTATTTTTTTATAAAATGCTGGCCCACCTGGGAACACTAGAAGAAGCTCAGATTGGCTTAGAGCCCTTGCAACTTCCGAATTTTTCAATATGCAAACCAGCATAGTCAGTGAATATATTGAATTTTCCGTAAATTAGCCAACAAAACAACCTCCCCGTGCTTGCTTTTCTTAGTTCTTGGTACACCCACATACATATGTGCACATCCAGGTGCACCACCAGAGATCCCAGTTTGAACACAGATTTTCCTGAAGGTTTTCTCTGAAGACAGTCATTGCCAAACCTTTCAGAAATATAAAACTAAAAAGAAAGATGACTTTGATGACACATATCCATCAAGGAAGCTTCTTACTAATCTGAGGCAGTTAGAAAACTACTCATTCTTACTAAGAACACGTATTTCTCATATTCCTTTGTCCATTAGAGTAAATGTAGATATGAGTCAAGTATACCAAGTCTTTTTCTTTTTTTCAACCTCCTCTTCCATCCTGGCCTTGGTTTTAGACACTGCAGTATCAGAGCAGCACCCCAGGGGCTGACTGAGCACAGCCCCAGCTGGAGCTTTCATTTGTCTGCATCTTCCTTCGTGCACTTAATTCGGAAACACCTTGGAAATGCTTCCTTGAGGAGCGAGAGAACAAACCTGTTAAACTGAGAAAGGAAAATACAGGGATGGGGAATTAGGAAGTGCGTTTGGCAGTGCCGTGCTGCAGGCTCTCCGCAGGGCTCTCACTCTTCAGCCCACTCCCCTGCCTGTTTTTAAGAACCAGCCTCCCTAAAATCTCCTTTCTAACTACAGCACAGACCAATACGGTGGAGCACTTCTGAGCCAGACTTTCACACCCTTGCCTTCTTTTCTAACCCATTGTTTTATGGGAATGTTTCCTTTTTCAGGGGATTTCTTCTCGTGGCACCCACATTTAAGCATCAGCTTTGCAGAACTGCAGCCAGCTAAGTCACTCTGGAGAATGCTCAGGCTTGGCATATGACATTGTCATAATAAATCACTCCAAGAGGGTACAAAAAGAAGGTTTTCTTTATAGGGAAAATAGGGATATGGAGTGTTTTCAGTAGAACAAGTGGCATCTGAGCAGGGAAGGTGCTGTAAGTGAGGGTAAAACAACCCAGCAGGACTTCTTATTTTCAGTCTTCTCAGTAGCATGATCAGCTCCTGGTGTTTCAAGTCATTAACCAGTCCAGAGCTCTAGAAATAGTGCAATTTTATTAAGACTGTTTTCAGTTGTCTCCCTTAGTTTGGCATTTTAAAATACAGGATGGAATTACTGCAGAACTTCCTCCTCAGTGATTACATGAGCACTTGAAGTGTTTGGAGTGCAATTTGTTGTTATTCCTGTGTAACTCTTGCAAAACTGAGGGTGCAGAAAAGAGAACAAAACAACATAAATAGAACAAGAAACCTCTTCTGGAAACTGCTTATGCTACTACTATATATTTTCTATCTGTCTCAAGTATCTTTTGCAGATATTCCATATCAATTGTCCACTGCTAAACAGAAGATCCATAAGGGATCAGGATCATTGCTCCTAACTACAATAGATCCATCAAGTTGAAAGGTGCAGCTTTCATTTTTTCCCAAAATGATTTGACTCCCCCAGTGCTTTACCTTTATGATTAATGATACATTTGCCTGCTATAGCTAATTACAGAGCCATTAATCCAAATCTTTGATCCTTAACTCTCTCAGCTAACCAACTTTGTAAGCATTTCTATGCTGATACTACCAATGGTATATCTATTTCAGAATGTTTCCATTTTCCTATTTATACTGTCCCATCAGCCATGTGGGTAACAATTTTTTTATTTCTGCATATGGATGGCTGAATTGTTATAAAACGTGCACTCCTCAAGCCAGAGCAGCTAAGCTTTCTGTGAATTCCCCACTCCATTTGTGATTATGGCATTCCCAGCAGGCAGAGCCAGGCCCACGTTCACAGGAACCAGTACTGGGTTGTGTGAAGGGCTGATGGACTGAGCAGAGGCCAATCCAAAGCAGTTTAGAAATGTTATGTTATCTTCTGTGGTGGTTTTTTCTTTTGTTTTGTTTTTCCCACCAAAAAAGAAAAAAAAAACAAACAAAAAACCAGCAAGAAATAGAAAAAATAGAAATAATAGAAATAGAAATAGAAATAGAAATAGAAATAGAAATAGAAATAGAAATAGAAATAGAAATAGAAATAGAAATAGAAATAATCTTGTGTTCACTCACTTCATTGTCCATTCCAATTTCCAGACAAGCTTTCAGCCTTTGTCATCTGAGCCCTTCCTTATCTATTGTTGTCACCTGAAATCTTAACCAAAAAATCCTGTAAAAGAATGTAAATTGTATGAATCTTACTCTCTTTTGACAGTCATCTTAAAAGTTTTACAAATAGATGGTATGGGTGGTTTTTTTTCCTTTTTCTTGTTTGCTGAAAATTGCCCAAGCTTTGTTGCCACAAAAGCAACTTGCAGCCGATGTCTCAGCACCCACATGGAGCTGTGAGAGCAGCACACCCAGGCACAGCCCAGAGGCTTGGGGGAGGCTGGGAGCTGAGCTGAGCAAGGGTTTGGGGCTCTTCTCTTGTTTTGGCAGGTATTTCACTTCAGGTAAAATGAGGCAAGACCCCCCAGCTCCTGCAGAAACAGCTGCTCACTTGTGGTGCCTCTTTTGGCGATACAGCACATGTCCAACCCAAAAAATTCAACACAGCACTGAAAACCAGGCTTCTCCTGCTCTGTGTAGGGGATCTCATCTTGCCAGCAGCACCAGCTAATTTTTCCTTCCTGTTTGTGTCGTTGCTTATCTTGCAGTAGCGATGTGGATCGCTCCGGAGGTGCCGTGAGGCACAAGTAATGCGTGTTTGTAGAGCACTCCAAGGCACTTGACTGAAAGCAGGTAGGAAAGCGTCACCCTGGCTGCCAGCAGGGTCAGATCTCAGCAGCAGCCTGGCTCTGGAAGCAGTCATTTCTGCAGGATGACATGCCAGGAGTCACTTGTGCCATCTCGGGGCTGCTGTCTCTGCCAGGCACGTGCCCTCTTTGGAGTGGCCACCTGGCATCATCCCTAGGGCTTCATCGGGGCTGTGCACAGCAGCCAGCGCCAGAGAGCGAGAGAGAAACCTTCCACTCTGAAAATGGGACAAGTGGCCACTCTGATGGCTCACCTGGCCTGAATGGATCTGAAATATTCTCACTGCTATTTCCATGTACACCCAGAGCACCTGTTAAGCCCCTGCATGAAGCAGGACCCTGAGCACCAGGAGCCATCCGCAGGCGGAACAAAGCAGCAGCTTCCAACAGAATCGTGGAAATGCTAAGGTTGGGAAAACATCTAAGATAGATCATGGGGTCCAGCCATCAATCTAGCACTGCCATGTCACTGCTAAACCATGTCCCCAAGTGCCACAGAGGCAACAGACAGGGAACAGAAAACAGAAGGAAACAAGGAGCTGGGATCAGACGGTACAAATTATGTCACCCTGTGGCCTTAAACATATTCCATGCTTTTGCTGGCATCCCTGTAAGAAAGGCCAGATAAGACAGGAGAATGGGAAGGAGGGAATGATGTTTCTCTGGATGCTCCTCAGTGGCATCCTGCATGGAGGGACTGGGGGACAAAACACACGGCTGCTGCTCAGGCTGGAGAAAACTAAAGTAGTTACACTGACAGAGTCCCTCTGTGCAAGCAATAGAAAAGCCACAGCAAAATTACCAGCCAGACACTTGCTGGATGAACCTGGGAAACTTTTAAACCAAGTTTCAAAAGAATGAGGGGAAAAAAATACACCTTTCTCCCCAGTTGCTGCTGTGCCCAGGTAAACAGCCCTTGGCTATACAGTCTCTATAAATGAACTGTATTAAATAAATATTTGACTCTCTCATCTGTTTCAGCCTCATAAGGGAACTGTGGGTCCCTTCCCACAGCAGATTAAAGCTCAGAAGATTCTGTGTTTCTGTAATTCAGCTTGATGTTGCTGAACTGGCTGCCTCCTTGAGGCAGAGGCAGGGTGCACAGGGGATGCTCCAACCCCAGCCAGGGAGAGCTGATATCATCAACCCTTCCTTAGATATCTAGCACTTTCTCTGATGACTAAATCAATAAATAAAACCCCACAAACGATTTTTCTGCTTTCTCTGTCCTTGTCTGAGCTTGGGCATTTTTGGAAGAAGAGGCAAAATTCCGTTTGCTTGGATTTTGAGTCTTTGTGTCCAGTTGAGCCCAACCCCTGAGAGCAGCAGCATCTTTTAAAAAGTACCACACACCTTGCACCACAGCAACTCATTAGAAAGAGCCCTTCAGTTCATCCCAGTGCTTTGTGCCTCCTCCTCCTGATTTTTAATCCTCCACAAAGGAGATCCCCAAGTAGGCACCACCCCACCCAAATCCACATCAAGACCCTTTCAAGAAAGCAAACTCACTGCCCCTGGCCTTGCTGCATATAGGAGATCAGAATTAGTCTTTCTTCATAGGATAAAATGCAGTAGGACTGAGATGAATTTCTGCATCGAACTAAAACATGACAGACAGGAGCCAAGGGGCTGCCTTTCTGAGCATCCAATCTTTTCTGTGCTCTTTAAACTTGTTTTATGTGTGTAAACACTTCACATTCACACAAATATATATCTATATTTTATCTATCTATATCTATATCTATATCCATATCTATATCTTTGGGTGGATGGGGAAGTAAACGTGCAACGTCACAAAATACTCTTTTTGGGTAATTATATAAAACAACTCACTTTTTAGTAGGCTGGTTTTGTAACAGACCAGTTCATCTGCGGTGGGTTAGAACATGCCAATTAAGAAGACAAAGAAATGCAATTCTGCTTCATCAGTTGACTAATTACCATGAAAAGTTTGCAACTTGGGCAGTCTGAACGGTCCTGCCACAGACAGCATGTAAGAAAAGCAATGTTCCAGTTTAAATTGAAGCTTCCCATGGCAAGTCTATATTAACTGCAGCTCTGCTTTGACTTTGGTACAAATGCCAGCTACATATTTACCAAAATATTTAAAGTAGTGAGCACATGCGTTACATTACATGAGTTAAAATGAAATTTAAATGAAATTTGAACTGGTGTTTCCCCCCATGTTTCAGAGGAAAGAGGGAGGAGAGAGGGAAAAGGACCAGGCAGGGCTGAATTCACTCCACGAACTGAAGATACTCAAAGCTGATAGGAGTCACTGCTGGAAATCCCCTCCTATGTGCTCTGAGCTCCTTGAGGACCAAGAACAAACTTCTGAAGCATTTCTTCTGTCTTAAACCTTCTCTGCACGAGGAGGATGAAGGTCCCAGCTTGACAAGTGGGAAAGAACCCGTGCAAGGTGTCTCTGCCAGCCTGGGATGTGCCCAGGGCTACCGCAAACAGCAACAGCGAAACCAGTCAGTCACTTACAGGAACAGCAGCAATTTCCAGCCCATGACCCAGGATGAAAGCTGGGCTGGGTTTCCCCATTCTCACTCTGCCATGAAAACAGATCAGTCAGTCTTTTTCTCCTGATTTTAAATGTTGAGCCACTCTTTGCCTTCCAGCTTGGCTTTTTAGAGCACAGCAGGAACATTTGCTTTCCCTAAACTTCAGGTGAGATTATTTTCCCATATAGACACACAACCTGAGATGCCGTGGACTTTAAGAACAATTTAATCAATCAATCAATCTATCTATATCTATGTATATCATGAAACTTGTGTTGGCATCATTGACATTTGGAATATCTGGACTCTTTTTCATGTGAGGACAAAGCTTTATGGACCTCATTTTTGATTTCACTCTGAACACAATTCCTCCTTTGTTGGTCACAGAATTGAATAACCACAGCTCCACAGAGTCCAGCACATCCTTTATTTTCATTTTCAGGGCAGAGTCTGTTCACAAATGAGATCTTGGCTCTTACAGTCAGTTCACCAAAAGCTTAAAGATGCAGTCTGTGCCATGGGGAAAACTGGGCAAGACTGGAGACCTCGGCTGTGGTTATACCTGGATACCAGCTGTCACATCTCATCATCCTTGGGACAGCAGTGTGCATTTTCCACCACAAATGCCATCAGGAGCATCAGAACAGAGCCCTTGATACTGAGCTAGATAGCAACAGCCCACATGAGTCACTGAACAGCTAAAGAGAAAAGGTAATGAGACAGAGCCATCCAGAAAATCAGCTGATTGAGAGCTAGAAGTGGCTGCTGCTCCCTGAGGAGAATCAGAAAGTTCCTTGTTGGTAGCAGATTCCCAAGGTGCATCAAAGATCAGAAGACAGGTAGCAACTGAAAGCAAAAAGCTGTGCCCAGACAAGTAAAATGTGAATTAGGAGCGCAGGCAAAGGAGAGAGAGGCTCATCTGTGGAACACATGATGACACAGATAGGATGAACTGCAGCCAGCATCCTTGTGGGGACACATTCCTCGTGTCTGCATCTTCAGCTTGTGAACTTCCCACGAGGCTCCAGTAAGTGTGTTCTGGTTAGAGATGCCACTGCAAGCCCTCGCAGTCACCCCTGCAGAGAGAGGTGCTTCAGCTTTCCACACGTTTTACACACTCAGCGACTCAGCAGCCTCTGCTCTCCATTTCTCTGGAATTATGTGTTTCTGTAAGAAAATCCTGCCAGAGCAATGTCTGAGGGTGACAGAGGGAATATTAGATGGTGATAGAGGGAGATAAAATCAGTGTAAACTGACTGGCTAAAGTAAGCGTTCCTCTTTTCAACCTTTATGATTTTTGCCACTCGCCTCATGGTACCTTTGCTGACGTGGGTAACGCTGGGGTGATGCTTTGATAACGACTCTGGGTGCAAATCTCTTCTGGAGCTGATTCCACAGGCCGTGGCTGCAGCTCAAGCACTTCATGGAAGGGAAAACACTTTGCTGAGCACTGTTAAAACTCCTGCAGGACTGATGATGGTCACACACGAAATGGTTCTTGCTGAGCCAGAAAGGCCAAGCTTGCACCTGCCCTGCTCCAGCAGCTCCAGGAGAAGGGGAAGGAATGCTCAGAGAGCCAGGAGCAGCCCACAGCTGACACATCTGAATCCACCTGGAAAGCTCAGATAAGGAGGTTTTGGCTGGGATAGAGTTCATTTCCTTTTCAGGAGCTGGTACAACGCTGTGTTTCGGATGCAGGGTGAGAATAACGCTGCTAACACACTGATGTTTCAGCTGCTGCTGAGCGGTGTGGACTCTAAATCAAGGATTTTCAGCTTCCCAGGCTCTGTCAGCAATCAGGTGGACAAAAAGCTGCAGCAGACAGGGTCAGAACAGCCAACCTGAGCTGGCCAAAGGGATATTCCACACCACAGAACATGGAGCCCAGCAGAGAAACTGGGGGAGCAGTGAAAGGAATAAGGGAGTGTCTTTACAAACAAATGGCTGGTAAGGATAAGACCTGAGTCTGCTGGTAAGGTAACTTTGATACTGAGAGACAGAAGGAACAATGGGTAGGATTTCCATAGGAATATCCCTAGTTAGATTTACCCGNTTTTCCTGACAGCAGGCTGGGAGCTGCCAGCCCCTGCTCAGGAACAGGCTGGGCATCGCTCAGCGCGTGGGGAGAAACTGCACCGTGCATCCCTTGTTTCAATTGCCTTTGATTCCTGCCTCTCTTTTTACCATCTCCCTTTTCATTGCTATTACTATCATTGTTATATTTTACTTCGTTCCAGTTACTGAGCTGCTCTTACATCAACACACAGGTTTTATCTCTTTTTTGCCCCGATTTTCCTGCTCATCCCGGTGCTGGGGAGGAATGAGGGAGCAGGTGAGTGGTGCTGAGCTGCCATCTGGGGTTAAACCACAAAATTCACAGCGCCCTGGCAGGAAGCCTGGGCTGGGCTGGCTCTGACAGGCCACTGGAATTACTTGCTTGCAGTTTATCCCATCAAGACCAGCACGTCACAGAGGAGGAAATGCACAGAAAAGCTTCCAAGGACAAGGTCAAGGTCAAAAGGCAGAAACAGGAACAACACTCCCTTCTGTCCCAACATCATAACTATTCTGATCAATTTTATTTTATTAGTATCATTAGGACACTGTTGGGGTTAAAAAAAAAAAAAAAGAAAAAAAAACCAAAACAATTAAAAGACAGCAACTACTGGGATATAAAGTGGAAATAATATGGAACAAAGTTTTCAGAAAAATACAAGGAAACGACAAGTTTAACCACGAGTGAAACAGGAGCCTGGGCAGAACTGATCACACCTCTGGGACAGCAGCAATATGAAAGAAAAATCTGTGAGAAGGGAAATTTTAGAGGAGTGACTCGTGTGGTGCTCATTTCAGGCAGGGGAAGGGACAGGCTGCAGAGAGAACCAGCTGCTTTTCAGGCTCCACAGCCATGAATGGCACAACTGCAGAGAGCCCAGACCTCTGGCGAGACTTGAGAGGCTCTGAATGAAGGATTTCCACCACACCCCATCCATGACAGAGCCCCAAACACTCAGCATGAGCTATGGTGTGTGTCTGAGCAGTGGGAATGAAAATCAAGAGAGATTTGTGTGCAGCCATGAACCCACAACTGAATAAACCATCCAGCAGCAGCGAATCTGCAGTAAATAAAGCAGAGCCAAGAGGCAGGGAAAGGGGTACCCCCTCTCCTCCCCTGCCCTCAGGAGGGGGTCAGAGGCTGCTGCAAAGCCCTTTGAAGCGAAGGGGAACAGCTGTGTGTTTTCAGTGAGCCCCTCAAACCCCTTTGTGTCTAACTCAGCTCAGTCACATAGCAGTGCAATTCAAGGCATATGAGGAAATCAGGAGATTTGTCATGGGTTCTTTGTTATTTGTTTTTTTCCCTAGATCATCTGGGATACTTCAGAGACTGCTCATAGGAGTGCAGAAATAGCAGAAAGGCAGCCACTCGTGCAGAATGGAAATGTTACTGCCAGCAGGAAACACTGTTTTAATGAATGCAAATCATCCAGGTGACTGGAAAGCCCTTCAGTGTAAAGGGTTAGTAATAGCCAACAAATAAATAACAAGAGGAAAAACGTTCTCTGTTGTCTGGAGTGTTCAGTCCTCTCCTTCCACCCCTCCTTCACATAATTAAAACTGAATTGATTGATTGCTATGTCCTGTGTTAAGAATCTGGGATTTTCTCGGCTGCCTGGGGCAGAGGGAAGGCTCCAGGGAGGCAAGAGTTTGGAGCAAAGATTGCTGCTGTAGCCTGTCTGTATTTTAAACTTTCTGTAGTTTAGATAATGTTCAACCACTGCCCAAACAAAGCCATGCGACTGGTAGGGGTTTTGTTTGCTGGGGCAATCATCAGCAAGTGCCTCCCTTTCCAAGGCCTCTCTCCTGAAAAGCTGCTTTGGCACTGGGAGATGGATGCATGCATATCTTCCTTGACAAAACGTCTCCCACGCCCTCCTCCCGGGTGCTCCAGGGGCCTGAGCAGCCCCCAGGCTGGTGGGGTTTAATTGTCAGGTTCTGAAGGGCAAAGCGATATTCCATGAGCAGAGAGGAGAGCATTCCATGAGCAGCCCGTTCCCCTGTGCCCTGGCCTTCGCAGGACATGTGAATGATGCTAGGGCTGTGTTTGGGGCATTGCCAGGAAAACAGGCTGGGTTTGCCAAGGCTTCGTTCCCTGATGTGCTCCCTATTGCTCTGCTAATTCCCTTTTGGATTCCAAAGGCTGGAGAGGGAGCTTCACCATCAGAGTTGTACAAAAGAGCAGGGGTTAATGGGCATTAATGTGAGCCACAACCAACGTGGAACCGCTTTGTTTGTGTGGCATCAGAGCTCATACGAGATAGAGCTCCATTTTCTTTAAAATCCACATTGCTTCATGTGTGCACAAGATATGATTTCGATTCCAGTTTATAAGTAACTTACAAACCCCTTCCTAAACTGGAAACAAAACATAAAACCTCGTCCAAGAGAGCAAAGGACTCCTGGGGTTCTTTATCCACACAGTTCTTATGGACCAGGATGCCTCATGGATTTTCTCCCAACTCAGAGTTTCTTTTACTTCCACCCAACAAATGTCAAGTATTAAAACCATCAGAGCAATGATTTAGTCCCCATTTCATTGCCTGCACTAGAACAAAGGTTTCTGTGTGGTCTACGATCAAAGCAAGCTTCAACCCCTGTCAAATAATTACGGTCACAAGGAGAATTTTCAGGAATAAACTGCTTATTTATGATGGCACAATTAGAAAGCTGCAGCAACAGGAATCAAAATAACACCCTATGAGCACAAACTATCTGTAAGAAACTTCAGCACGAGGTAGTTCAGACATATTTGTGCTGCAGGCAAGGATTGCCTTAACTGTTTCCTTCCCACACTGGTCCTCAAACCATCCCATCTGCGTCTTCCCAAGGGGAAAATGGGAATGGCTGTGCTAATCTGTTTCTTTGATTGGAAACTACTTCTCTTCTGTCCATCTAGAATGCAAATATTCCAGGAGCTTAGTCCAAACTCTGATGAACTCAATACACGTGACTGAAGTGGTAATTTCTCAAGGGCTCGGCTGTGAGGTACGACAAGGTGTGAGTAAGGATGAAAGAGTTAAATTTTAAATGAGGGCTACAGGGATGCAAGACTTCATTAAGACTAAAGAAAAGAAGATACAGATGAGGCAAAACAGAATCTTTACCTTTGGAACCTGAAAGCTTCCAAACAGCTTCAACACACACGGGGGAAAAAATCAGCACTTTCATTAGCACACCATGCTCTAGTATGTATTCCCCCACCCCACCTGAAATAATGAAGTAAATGGAGTATTTTCAGTGAAGAGTAAGAGCCATTCATTCTCCTACAATTCCTTTTTGTACATCTGTGATTCCATCCTTTATCATGCATGAATAGGAGATTGAAGTGCTAAACTAATTCTGCACAGAGAAACAAAAGAAGAATGCTAGCTGAAACAAAGCTCTTTTCCTATTTAACATATATATATCCCAATTATCTGCAAAATAGGACTTTCACTCTGTTAATTACACGCACAAGGACAATTCAGGTTATTGACAGGAAAGAGCATATAATAATTGCACAGGAAACTCAAACAGGTGCTTTCCAACCTTCTCCCTAAAAAGTCACAGATTTCTAAATATCACAATATTTGGGCTGTGACAATTATACACTTCCATCACAAAAACATGACTGGGGTTTTTATACCATTTACTCGCCTGCTGTGTCTTAGCATGGAAACGTATTTTTTGCAGAAGTTTGCAAACCACAAGCACTGCTTTTGCCTCTCCAACAGCCTTTTCTGCTCCCAAATAACGGCACCACTGTTTTTAGCTCAGATACCTGATACCAGCTGGTGAGACAAGAAATCCGCAGCTATCCTACCAAAGGCTCTGCTGTTTGCACGGTATCAAAACACAAAAACACATGGTGGAATGAGCAGCCACGGCTGTTTCAGTGGAACATTTTTGCAAAGCCAGGAATACAACACGTGGAGCTGTTGCCATTGCAGCTTCTGCTGTAATGCTGCACACCCCTACAAAGCAGAATTAAAATTTGAGGTTCATTTCCCGCGATTCAGGTGGAGCCAGCTCTCTAATTTGAAATAGCCATGCCTCACACAGCAACAAAGCTGAAGGGGAAGCTGCCAAAGGTTAATCTTTCCTCTGGGATTTCCACCGCAGCTTTGCTTGGCCGGAGCTGCCCTCTGTCTGAATTGAGCAGCACAATGAGACTATTAAGCAGTTTGGCTTTGTTTTGCACGCTATGGAAACCCTAATTCCCTCCCGGGAGAGGATCTCTGGAAGAGGAGAAGCTGCTGTCAGCATCTGCAGGAGGAACCAGTGCCTCTCCAAGGAGCCTTGCATCCCATGTTTCACACCGCTCAGCTCAGACAGCTCCTTGCCAGTGATGCCTCTGGTGACGCCGGAGTCCTTAATTTAGGTTTGTTTGAATTTAAATGAGCACAGATTATTTCACCTGTGCGCACAGAAAATATTTTAGCTACTAACAGAACCTGTTGTACTTTCCACTTTCTCTTTTTTCCCCCTTTCCTGTCCCATATTAAAACTAACAAAATTGTCATGCAGTATGTTTTAAGTGAAAAGTGATTCAGAAAGGCTAGAATATGAAATCTTTCATGCTTGATGTGAAATCAAAGGACATTACTTGCAGCATGTAAAACAAATGTTTTGAAAAGAGCCAAGTCAGGCCCAGTGGCCAAATGCAAACAAGGTCGGGGCAATACACTCAGGGACTAGCAAAAAGTATTCCTCAAAAATGTCTGGATACTAGGTGGTTTCTTTCCTGAATTTTTTTTTTTTTTTTTAAACTCCATAACATCAAACATTTTCTACTAAGGAATACTGAACAACAGCCTGACTGGAATAGCAAATTTTAATTTAAAGGCTCATATCCTTCTGCAGTCTCAGACAGGAAGAACTCCTGCACTTTCTCATGAGCACGTGGAGCCCACAGGGCAACAGATGCTGTGGAGAGGGAGAGCCCTGACAGACAATAAAAAGGCAGACTCAAGGCACAGCAACAGGTCATCCATAATCACCACCTGAATAGGGAACGTTTCATCCATCCCCAGGTACGGCTGGATCCCCAGGTACGGTTGGATCCCCAGGTACGGTTGGATCCCCAGGACTTGTCTTGCATCATCTTGTTCAGGGTCCCCTTCTCCGGACAAAAGCTGGCTCCCAGCGCTGACTTGTCCCGTGTTAAAGGCGGGTGTCACAGGTGATGCTGGGTTTTCCTTCTGGCCCGTTTGGGGCCGTGGCTCATGAGCTGCTCTGCATGTGGGTCCGGGCAGAGGCGTGGCTGTGCCCCGGGGCAGCTCGGAGCTTGGCAGAGCCACGGGGACACGAAGGCTTGGCTGGGCTCATCTCCGTGAGCCTGAGCCCTGCTGGGGCACAGCCCTGCTGGGGCACAGCCCTGCTGACACCACGGCTGGACAAACCCAGCTGTCCCTGCAGAGCCCCCGGTGTCCCTGCAGAGCCAAGGCTTGGCTGGGCTCATCTCTGTGAGCCTGAGCTCTGCCAGGGGCACAGCCCTGCTGACACCACGGCTGGACAAACCCAGCTGTCCCTGCAGAGCCCCCGGTGTCCCTGCAGAGCCAAGGCTTGGCTGGGCTCATCTCTGTGAGCCTGAGCTCTGCAGGGGCACAGCCCTGCTGGGGCACAGCCCTGCTGACACCACGGCTGGACA
>VZTX01019657.1:0-10467 GCA_013400915.1 Pardalotus punctatus | reverse complement strand
CCCGTACAGTGCCCTGGCGATGGCAGCAGCAGCCAAGGCTGCAGTAAGCAGCCGGGAGGTGCTCCCTCCGGAGAGAGGGAGGAGGTGGGGGCCTGGTTTTCCCCTGAAGCACCCACACAGATGGTGAGGATCTTTCCCAGCAAGGGCGAGTGCCTAAAAGTCCGGGTCCAACGGTTGCTCCTGCGAGCAGTGGCCCACCAACAGCAAGGAAAAACAGCAAGGAAGGCTCAACAGTAGCAGCAAGTCCCCTGGGCAGAAGTCCAGCACTAAAACCCACAGCCTTCCACCCTCCAAACCAGGCAAAGACTGCACCACACCCAGCTAAGAAATTGACAAAAAAACCACACCGCCCCCTCCCCCAGAACCATTCCAACGGTATGCCAAGGCCCTGGCCACACCTTTTGTCTCTTAATGAGGTCCATTTGCCATTTCCATGACAACAAATGGGAAGAAAATTCCCTTAAGAAACCTAACCCCCAACACCAGGATTATCTAATATTCATCAGTTTCAGTCTGTGCTGCCAAAAAAAAAAAAAGTTAGTGTGTAGGATCATAGAGGTGTTTGTCCTGGGTAGAGCCTTAATGGCTCTCCTGAAATGAGCACAGATAAGAAAATTGGGCTACTGAGAGAAGCTAGTGCAAATAATGATGCCACTGTTGCCTGATCACAGTTAGTTTTGCTGAATGCTGAAAAGAAGGTGAGGTCTTTAGGGTATTTTATTTAACTGGAAAAGGAAAGACTTCTAGATTCCAAATGTTTCATAATAAGTGAGCTAATAAGTATTATTTACAGATAACATTCAGTTTAGAAAAAAAAAATATAAATCTTAACTTAGGGAAATAAACATGCTGATCTTTAATATTATTAAGTACAGTTGTAGTCTGTGGCCAAAATATGTCTCTCAAAAAAGTATACAGTTTGCTTGAACTGACTATAAATATATATATATATATATATATACATTTTAAAAATCTGGTAATTGTTTTCAGGATACATTAGACTTACTTTGTACTGAGTTGCATATTTCCCTCCTTGAGGAGTCTTATTTTTTAAATTAGTTTTGCACTTACATATTATTTGGGAGACTGTGAGATGGGGGAAATTGAAATTTCTATGTATTCCTAATATTTCAGGTATGGTTAAAAAAATTAAATTGAAGCTTTGATTTGACATCTCTCTTCCTGAGAGGCCATTGTATTAGGACAGCTGTACATAGTAGACAGTTTTTGTAGAACATCGCAAATCAAAGTGGAGATAAACAAAAAATTAATTTGAATTAATCTACCGTTTCATCTGTACAAAGTGATTTATTAATGTGTGGCTTGTTTTCTCCAGATCGCTACAATTTCTCCAGGGATAGCATCATGTGAAAACACTCTAAATACATTGAGATATGCAAATAGGTATGGAAAATGTTATTGCTTATAGATATATTGGCTGTTGATCACTGATATTTGGAATACTGTTGTTCCATGATGTATAATTATTTTAACTACTTTAATAATTTTAGTGTACTTGCATTTCTTAATAAGATTAAACCCAAAATACTGATTACTGATTCAGTCTCACATTTAATTTAATTTGTAACTTTTTACAACCATTACAAGAGAATCAATAGAAACTGCATTTAAGTCATTATCCAGAAATGGATATAGTGGGGATTGCAAGGAATCTGGGAGATACCTCTCTTAGATTTGTCGCTCTTCTGGAGGTATCACCTCTTGCATTAGCGGTAGGCAGTTTTCATGATGATTCCCTGGGGTGTTAGCTGAAATACCTTTCTGTAATGTGATTTTTCATCCCCTTGGTGGAATTGAATTCAGTTGTTAGCATGTTTCTTTTATATCATATTATATATAAATCAATCTCAACTAGCTTATTTTTATGAAAATTCAGCAGTTGCTGTGGCCTAAATTTTATATTTCCCAACTTCAGGCAAATATCTGAGACCCCTAAATACAGAGTCAGCTAATCCAAGTGACATAATCAGTGGAGAAGTTAGTGCCTCCAGAGCCTGATGCATCATCTCTGAGACCTGTACTGCTCTCTGAAAGTGTTTGTCTCTTCAGTCAGTGTGAAAGGAGCCTTCCACAGCTGCAGTTCTATGATTAATGTTTGGGGAGATGGGGTCCTGCATATGCCTGCAATCAGACCCTGCACCCCAGAGACCCACCCACCACTTTGCTGCAAAGAACAAATGAGGCAAACAAGTTTCTGGGCCATCAGAAAACCTGGTTTTGCCAGAAGAAGCTACCACCTAGTGGCCTGCTTACCCCAGTGAAAGATAGGGCAGAACCACATCCTCTCCTGCTTTGCTTCCCCTGCCCCCTCCCTGCAGCCAGTCGCTAATTGGGCACAAAGGGCTGCTAAGGTATCTTACCATCCATTCCTCTCAGTATCCAAATGTCTTTCTGTTTGGATCAAGTTAGTAGCAAATCTACCTGGCTTGGACCAGTCTATGTGATTTCCTTCCTGGTGAGAAGGAGGCATCTAGTCCCCTGCTTACAATAACATAGTGAAGGACGTGTCACATTAATTGAGACTCGGATCTTTCTATCACTTATAGAATATGTATTGCTGAAGTGACTTCAGAAATGGACACTGAAAAACAAATTAAATACTTATTTCTAGTATGCTAAATTGTTGTGCTGAAACTTTTTCTTCCCCTTGCTGTTAAATTTGTATGTTGTTATGGAGTTGTGCTGGTTTTGGCTGGGGTAGAGTTAATTTTTTATGCCTATCACTGTAAAATTGCTTCATGTGTTTTGTGTAGTATTTTAATTTTTTTCTACCAATATATAATTTTCATAGTACAAGTAGTTTTTAGGTGCTGAACACCAGTGTCTGCGCAGTGTAAGAGATGGGGCAGTATAGAATTTGTAAGGTTTGATATGTTAAAAGGAGCAGTTTAATTAAATACTGAATGTAGAGAAAAATTTATTAACTGCACAAACTGAAACCTGGAATTACTCTTCTGAAAACATTGCTATTTATACTCTCCTGCAAATTAGCAGCACTGATTTTGTTCAATTTTGTTAGTGATCTGTAAGTATTTGCAGAAGATTTAAATATGTCAAGTCTTATTTTTTTAATGTAAAAATAATTTTATTGTTAAATTATTAAAGAATGCTAAACGGATTTATCATTTTAACTGTGTTTATGAGAACATTTTCTTTTAATTTGCTGCTGTATTTTGCTGCTGCAGAGTAAAGGAATTTGGAATTAGTCCTTCAGACATTCCCTTCTCACAGGGTAGTGGCAGTCGCTCTGATCTCTCTCCTTCCTATGAGTATGATGACTTTTCTCCTTCAGTCACCAGGTCTACTTCATTCTATACATGGAATATTTATTTTTGACTTTTCTTTTTGACAATGTAATTTTATAGACAAACCTTTCATTAATCCCCTTGCCTTGAGTCACACATACTTTGTTTTTCTTTTGTTTGTCAGGTGATGGTTCTGCATGATCTGCAATCATCTTTCCATTATTTTGTTCACAACAACCACATTGTATCCAGACTTGCTAGTTTCCTTCATACATTATAAAAAATAAAAAAAAATTATGTCACCTTCATACATTTAATGGACCAAATCTGACAAGTCTCTGTTTAGGGTAATTTGAATATATCTAATTTAAAAAGAAAACAATTTTAATACGTATATATTTTTAAAACTTTTAATCATTCCAAAGATGAATGAAATATAGTTTCCATTGTAGTAAATATGTGCTACTTCAAAAAGAAATTCCCCTTAAAAAATTAAGAATTTGTTCTAAAACTTGCTATACTTGCAGATTTTGATGTCTCTGTTTCATAAGCATTCTTTTAAATGGGCTTTTTTTGGATAGAATCATTATCAATCTTTTAAACTATTTTAATGCCACAAGAAACTTACATTTTAATAAGATATTTTCACCTTTTAAATTATTTTACTTAAAGGATCTATTCATTCTCTGAGATAGTTGGCTGCAAATTATTTTCTTTAGAATTCTTGGTGGATTTGCTTATAACAGCTAGTAGGGTACTGATCAAATAAATTTTTTTAAGTACAATTGTGTGCACAGAAAAAAAAAGATGGTCAAGTTTAAGATACTGAATAAACTTTTCTTTCAAATATTATTCCCTATTGAGGAGTTAATATGAAGGGTCTGGAGATTTTTGCCCTCTTAACAGTTAATGAGTACTAAGATTTCAATCAAAAAATTACTCTTGCTAGAAGATGGACTGCAATCCACCTGCAAGTAGTTGAAAGTCTGTGCTTTTTAGGAGTTGAACTAGCATCTTTTTGTCACTGAAAGTACATTTAATTTGTGAAGCTGACATCAGTATCCTTATTAAATGAATTAAATTGCGCATAAATGATCTTTATTTTTGGTTGTGAATTTTGAACAGGAAGTTACTAATTTACAATTTAAATATTTTCTGAATGTAGGGTGAAGGAGCTGATGGTTGATCCTAGTGCTGCAGGAGATATCTGTCCTATTATACACCATGCTCCCAATCAGATCGATGACTTAGAGACACAGTGGGGTGTGGGGAGCTCTCCTCAGAGAGATGATCTCAAACTGCTTTGTGAACAAAATGTGAGTGGTTTACAGCATTACACAGAAAGATGATAAATACAGTGGCAAAACAAATCCAGAGTAATGTGTATTTATAGCCTGTTAGCAATATCATTAAGTAGATACAGCATGCCTTTTCACCTTTTCATTTTATGCTATTATGCTCACTCCCATATACACAAAAAAAAGGTTTCTTGAATGGGGAAAGGAGTATGTTTTACTTTTCTTTATCTTCCTTGCTGATTAGGGCTTTTAATATCTAGGCAGGGTTTGCTCTAGGCTCTCACATTTTAGTGGGCATTTTTCCAGTATAGCTTCATCTCTTACTAGATAGAAGTAGCCTGGGAAATGCATCTGTTTTATTTAACACTCCTGTGGTTTTGACCATTATTTTTCTTGCATGGAACACCTGTTTCGAGTGAGTTTGTCTTTGTGTTTAGAAATCTGGCTACCCTTCATCCCTCTTCCCAACATCCTGATTTTCATGGAGTGAAACCCCAGAGCAATGTTTGGGAGAAAGCCACATCATGTTCCCAGGATGTCTCCTTGGGCTGCATGAGTGGAAAGCTGGGACTGAGAGGCATCTTCTCAAGGGCATTTTTTTTCTCATTACTGATTATCAGCTCTAGTCCTGGTTTCTTAAATGTTCAAGTTGGTTTGTGAAAATGCTGATGAAAGGTACAAAAGAAAAATTCTTACTACCCTAAATTATTTTTCTCCAGACTCTCTGCCTTTTCAAACACCTCTATATGGTGTTTGCTGTATTTCTCATTTTAATTACTGTCTCTTCTTCCAGGACTCTATTTTATAAGAACATGCTAGTGATTCCTAAAGTTTCTCACTGGACAGTCCTTACAGCCAGATATCCTTTAATATCATACTTTTTCCTTGTTCATGTGGAATTCAATTAAGCTTTTCAATGTGTTTTTAAAAAGATTTTAAAGGCATGGTATAAGGAACCATACTGTCTTGCTAAAACATTATTTGCAGCCTACCTAGTGCTTTCCCCTTTGATTGTGATTAACTATTTATGTTTAAAGAAGTCCTGTTTGTTCCAGTTTGTAAATCCATGTTGTGCATTCTTCTAATGTATTCACCACAACATACTTTTTAGATTTTTTACATTACATTTATTCCACTTTTTTTTTCCAAAGGGTTAATTTAATTTTGATTTCCTGAAATGTATTGAATGTAATTGCTGCTCTCTTTTTTGAAAATTGGCACAACAAAAAGCCCTGACAGAAAACAAGTTTTCGTATTAAAGCCTACTAGAAATTAACATTCTTCCCTTGTGAATTCCTCCTCCCACTATTTTAACTTGGGTTTTCTTTTCATGGGAAATATTCTGTTTTTCAGTATCCATTAGGGCTAGTGGCTGGAAATTTTTAATGAATGGGAATTAAATTTAACTTTGTGAACAGTTTAAATTTATTGCTCTGTCCACTCATTTCTGGACATTTTCTTGTTAGAAAGTATTAAGTTTTATTTTTGACAGGTTTTGCTTTCTGCATATTTCTTTTCGTGTTCTGTAATCATATTCAATATATTTCCTGTAGCCACAGTTCTTTTGAGACTAACAAAATTAACTATCGTTTTTAGGAAGAGGAAGTTTCTCCGCAGTTGTTTACTTTCCATGAAGCTGTGTCACAAATGGTAGAAATGGAAGAGCAAGTAGTAGAAGACCACAGGGCTGTCTTCCAGGTAAAAGATGGAGCTCTACTTTGTTTTATCCTAATTCAAGAATTCAGGTTTTCCCAATGAAAGTGCATACTCTTGAAGATGTAGGATAACATCTGGCCATTCTGCTGCTTTCAGAGATTTCCTAAACAGACTTTCTTCATTGTAAGAAAAGTTGCTATTTTCTTTTTTACTATTTCAACTATTTACTATACTTTTGTGTTAGTCCTTTTCCAGCATTAGTGACTGTTTTTTCTAGTTGTAGGGAGCTTACTCAGATTGGTCTCAAAACTTTCAATTCCACTGTCTAATCTATGCCAGTATTCCTATGCCAAAGCTGGCAATTAATAGTAATGTGTCTATGTAGTAATATCCCTATCAGCACCATTTCTGTGGTTATCTCCCTCTAAAATACAGCAATACTCCCTCCAAGTATTTTCTCTAAATATCTTTCTGTGACATCTTCCTCTGAAATACTGAGATCCAGAAGAAACAAATATATTTCTAAGTGCCTATTTTCTTCCTTTTTGCAGATACATAAGGTTTTCATTTGCTACTAGTCAGGGTCTTTGAAACGCGTACTGACCACATAGTGTAATGCTGATCAGCACCATGGAGCCTTTTATATTCACAAAACAAATTCTAATATGTATGAGTTACTAGTTTTCAGAAGGAAATGTGAATTGTTTCTGTTCATAACCTTAGAATCTTTAGGCAGGCTATCCATTTGGAACATCTGCTGCAAGAAAATAGCAAAACATTAAACCTATAGGGAATACACACATCTCCTTAATTTAGGTATCTAACTTAGTGGAATATTGATGTGTGTTCATGTAATACAATAAGGATGCTAAAAAATGCATTTTACTACAGATATAGATATTTAGTTATTTTGAAACATTAGCCCTGAAATAAAGCATGCAGAAGTGTGAAAGTCTTATGCCATATGCCATAGATATGTCCTAATGCTTGCAGCTTCTGGAGAGACAAACTGCATTAATTTAAGATGTTGCTGCCTCTGTGTGTCCATCTGGCCTTATGCTGGAGATTACTGCTCCTCAGCAGTTACTAGAAGGAAATGTGTCTGTCTCAGCTACTTTCATTTGCAGCATTACTTGTTAGTTTATGCCATGGGTGAAGATGGGTTACACAGATACAAAATCTACAAGCTGTAACATGCAGAAGTTGTCTTCTGTCAGCTTTTTCCTGGAAGCTATTGATTTTGGGATACAAAACATCCTATCCTAACAAAAATCTCTAAAATAGATTAACTGAATGAATTGTACTCTAGAGGTCTTGATCTTCCTTTGTTTCTTGGATATACAAGTCTACATTAGATGATGTTAATCCTATCCCAATGTGAGAGCTCCATCTGTCCTGAAAGCCAACAAAACATACACAGGGTTTGGACTATGCTTTCAATATTACTTGAACTACTGAACATAGAGGGAAAGACTTAATTTTAGTATTTCAGGCTCAGCATGCATAGAACTGTCAGCTGCTTACTTTATTTTTAATCAAAGCATTTCCAATGAGATCAGTTTTTCTAATCACTGCTTTGCTTGATTCTGTAAGCTTTAAGCTCTTGGTTGCATTCTTCTTTGCTGCAAGGCTTTTTTCTTTGTTTTTTCCCCTCTTTTTTTTTTTTTTAAATTTGTAATATTCAGAGTGCAAAGATGCCTAAGATCTGCTTTAACCATCTTTTACAGTACTCACCTGTCTGGAGAGTTAACTCTTCTTTTATACAGTTTATCTCAAAACTGGTTTTGAGTATGGACAGAATTATTTTGGCTCCTTGACTGTAGTAATGACACAATAATGATTATTGTCAGTGGCAACCAGCCCATACTTAAAATTGAAGTCTGGCTTCAAAGTTTGATACCTACCTAATGGTACATAACCATGACATAAAGTTCTTAATTTCTTAGTTTTACAACCATCTAATTTTCTGAATTTGAAGAGAACTGAGGTAGCTGGGGTTTATCTGTTGCTGTTATGGCCATTGGAGTTAAGAAACTATGTAGAAAACATACAATTTTGCTAAATTAGGAATAAGGATTCATTTTAGGATTGAAATGTTATAGTGAGGTGACTAGACAGTAAAAGTGTGGTCATCTTGAGAAAAGGAATAATTCAGCTCTTGAATTGTCTTGAAACTTGCCTCGAAACTTTGTTAATGTATTTATTTGAGGTTTTTTTAACTTTTACCTAGGAATCTATTAGATGGCTGGAAGATGAAAAAGCTCTTCTTGAGATGACAGAAGAAGTAGACTATGATGTGGATTCTTATGCTACCCAACTTGAAGCAATTCTAGAGCAAAAAATTGATATTCTGACTGAACTTAGAGGTAGATTGCTTTTAATCACTTTTGTGTGCATTTTCATATGCCATGGACACTTGCAGTAATAATGAGGAGATTAAAAGGGTGTGGTTATGTTTTGGGGTATTTTTTCACCTTATACTGTCCTGTAATTGTCACTGAAACTGCGGGAAAAACAGAAACCCTCCAACAACATTTTTAATGCTAGAGTCAAGGCATTACTGTATTTTCTGGCCAGGATGTTCTTCTGGCCAGGATGTGCCACAGAAATCATCTCATCCACACATAGCCCGGGTGTGCAGAGAGAATCATTCCATGGCACATGGCTTTTGCTAGAGTTTTCAGATATTTTATACAGTCAAAATACATAGAAATACATAGGTCAGCGTTCATTGGTCCAAAGTTGCGTAGTTCTTAGTATTTGGTTTTCTATTGGATCTGGATTTCTTCCCCTTCGATGTTAATTAGGTCTTCTTTCTTATTCCTCTTTTTCCAGACCAGGTGTCTCCGACTAGCCAGGGGTGTTTTTTGGAGTTGATAGTCTGTTAATGACCATTGAGAGCTGTTATCTCTTGCCTTCTGTGCTACTCCCAGTTTGTTGAGATGCTGAGTTCATCAGACCCCATCTGGTGGAACAATGCCCTGGAAAGAAATTTAAAATTCTTTTTCCCGGGGCAAAGGCAAACAAAACTCTTGACTAAAGTTATACAAAAACTTTTTAAACTGGTATGTTTTCCAACATAATGTTCTGAGAAAGGAACGTTTATTTAAGAACAAGTTCACATCTGTATTCAATCCATCCTAGTTTAATGGAAGAGTCTGCTTTACCTCCAGGAAGTATAAACTTGATCCTGCAACTTTGGGTTGGTTTTTTTCTTTGTTCCAAAAGAATAAAGGAAAGAAAAAGAAATCCTGCTGTTGTTTTTCAGTCTGTGCTTAAGAGTAACTTATAGTTCTAAGTAGCATAGCTTTTAGCCTACTTTTTCCCTTAGCAGCCTTTCTGTCAAAATTTTGTCAGCTTCCCTTTTTTGAAAAACCAACTGCAGATAATTCTTAGTTACCAAAATTGATTATTCCATTTGTCTTCTAAAATCAGCATGTCAGCTTGGTATCTCATGGAGATTAATTTTTCATTTTAGTTTCTCTATGTATCTGCATTCAAGCAGACATGCTATACTGGTTTATTTTGGAGTGTTTAATCTGTGTTAGACAACTCTTTATAAGATAAAATCTTACATTTTACTCAGTCTGAGTATCTGCTGTACCTTAGAATACATCAAGCAAATCAGATGTGGCCTGCTTGTTTTGTATGCATGTATTGGTACCAGTATACTTTAGTAAAGAATTAGATGTACATTCCTTTGCTTCTTATGGATGATGGCTTCCTCCTCAGGGAAAGACAATTTGAGACAACAGCAGTGAAAAAAACAGTTTAGGTGACTCCCTGTTCTTCCATAACCTATTAGATACTGCTTTTGAAACAAGATACTGGAGATAAAGGATATCTAAAAGATCCCTGCATCTTTACAAACAGCATGATACATATATAGCTTTACAGGAGGGAAGAACTGTTAAAGATTCTTTGTCCCAGTAATTTTTCTGTTATGCTCATGGCACATAATGGTCACCTAATATTTCAGCTTTTAGCCTGTCACTTTGGGACTGACTTTTTTTATGCTGTCATTTTTGTTTCCTTCTTCCCATTCTTGGGCATATTGCTGTGGAATGGGAGTGGAGGAGGAAGATAAATAGGAAAGGATGACATACTTCTTTTCTAGGGTTTTTCCTATTCTTGTGCTAGCTATGATAAAACAAATGACTGATGCATTTCTCTGTTTACTTCCAAAATTTAATCACAAATGCTTTTCACATTCATAGAAAAGTAGTTATCATAGAATCACAGAATAG
>VZTX01019656.1:0-27917 GCA_013400915.1 Pardalotus punctatus | reverse complement strand
CAGAAAAGCAAACCATATGTGAAGTGTTATGGCAGTAGATGACTCTGGTCAGGCAAGTAAGTTGAGATGTGATGCCCATGTCTGAGCTAGGCAGGTGACTCCCTTTATAGACATGACAAGAATTAGCATTTGTAGGCTGTGATTCACCTCATGCCCGAAATGACTGTCCAAACGATGTCAGACAGATAATTTACTAAGAATATCTGTTACATGCTATTGATTGTAAGGCAAAATCAGATCTAAATGACAATCAGATATAGAAACAAATCTTATCCTTTAAAAAAAAACAAAAAACAAACCAAACCCATTTGATTCATTTTATATTTCTGTGAGGAAAAGAAAATGGAAAATAACACATGGCAGCATATATTTGTATTTATTTTTATTTCCTTTTTTTTTGATTGACAGCAATCAATTGATGATTTTAAAAAAAATCTTGCTTCTCCTAGAGTACAACTCGGTGACTCCTGAGCACGCATATTCCATAATGGCTACAAGACAATATTGTGGTGTATCTTCTCTCATTATCTCATTAGGTGTTCTGGCCCTCCATGCCAAATCATCCCTTGATCCTAAATTACCCTTTCTGAGCATTTACAGTGTCAATTTCCCCTTCAATCTGTAAGTATTCATAACACAAAAGTTGTATTTCAGCTTGATCTAAACAGTTTTAAAGCCCTCAAGTAATCATATTCATTACAAATACATTTCAAGTGTTAAAAAGGTTTAGCTACCTTAGTAACATCCTCTTCAGCAAGAACTGATGGCAAAATATTTACAAACTTGTATTTAGACAAAATTGGAAACCAGCCAAGGTAGTTGAGTGTCAGTGTGGTGTAATTTCTGTTCTCCTTTGATTTGTGTGCTTGAATATTTCATTTATCACGTCTGGCTGCTCCAAAAATTCCACAATTATATCCATTCTGGATTATGGCATAGCCATATGACAAGCAGAGTGGTTATTTTTTATAGTACTATAGAAACTGTGCTGATAATATTTTGCTTGTGTTAGTTTAGTCACAAAGTCAATATGGAAGACCTCAGGGTCTCCAACTATGTCTTTTATAACTGCCTCTTCTTCACAAAAAAAATACCTGCTGTTTAACAAGGACCTTTAAAGATACCCTAAAACTAAATCTGTCCTTTACATTTTTTTAGATCAATAACTTTCATATCAAGACATCTCAAACCAAATCAATTATGATGTTGCAAAAGTCTTTGAGGCAAATCTGAGTAAGGTCGAGCACCCCCCCAAAAAAAACCCAAAAGTTCAAAGAGAATGAACTACTATTTCCCAGCTACTATAAATTCATATTTGAAAGATGAAAATGTACATGTTCCTTGTGATCTTTTGTTTTCACTGCATTCAGCTCAGAATTAGTGAGATAGATAGCAGAATCACCCAATAAAAATAATAATGGCCATTTATGTAGAACAGGCATGCATATGAGAAGGCCAAAACAAAAATGAGGAGTGAGAGATGCACTATGAAAGATAGAAAAGTAAACTGAAGGTGCAAACATTTTATATCAGTTTTAAATAGATTGCTTAGTTTAAAATTTCTGTCCCTTTCACACTGACAGTGTATCTTGAAATTAATTGGTAGGTAAAAATAATCGTAAGTTGCCAGTGGAATTTTCCACTTTGAAACGTAGGGGTGTGGGGTTGTCTGGTTGGTTGTGGTTTTTTACAAGAAGCATTTTCAAGTGAGTTGCTATTATTCTGCAGACAGTTTAGAAAGTACCTAACTAGTGGAACAAAAGGGTTGATACTTGCACTCTTGCTTTATCACAGACAATTTTGTAGAATTATGTCAAAGTGTTCTAGTGAGAAGGTATACCTCATCTACTTGAATATTTCTTCACAAGAATAAAGACTGAATTACTCTTGGTATTAGGCATCATACCTGACTCATCCTCTACACAGTTCAAATCAGTAAGAGCAAAAGTGTAGAATGTCTTCATAGTCTCTTTCAAAAAGGAACGAGTAAGTAGACTTCCTTGTCCCAGATAAATTTAATCTAAAAAAATTAAGACTACCAATTTCCAAGAAGTCATTTCTAATCAGGAAATAGTGAGTTTATTTGAGTCACTAAATACTCCAAATTTTCAAGTATACCTCAACTAGTTAATACAGTCAATAAAATACAGATGTTCCAGTCAGTCCTCTTCAAATTTTTTATTATAAATTATTGACAATCTTTATGATGGCAATTTTGTAAAATTTCTGGAGTACAGTGAAAGACTGCTATCATTTTCCTTAGATAGGAAGACATATCTGCGGAAAACCATTTACTAACTGAAGAATTGAATAATGATTTTCTGTCTGATAAGTGAATCTTGCCAATATAGTCCTGATTTTTAAAATTAACCAATTTAGTTTAGTAAGAATTTCAGGATTTGATCTCCTACTTTTAGGATTATTTTAGCATATTATTATTCAAACTAACAAAATATTATTAATACCAAGCCTTTTAATTTCATTTAGTCACTACTTACTTTATGCTCCCTTGTAAGTTGCTTATCTTGCTTCTTATATCTTTAATTCCTTTGTTATGCTACTTGCTATATTGTTTGGGGATTTAAGATATACTGATCTTCATTAAAATAGTCAATGATAGAAAGTTTTTCACTTATGATACAACTCTCTCCCTGAGGAGAATAAAGATATAAACAACACAAATAAGTTTATAGCATCTTAAAGAATTACCATATATTATCTGAAGCACCACCGATTACCAGAGTTCATACCAACCATGGAAAATGTTACCTGTGCATTATTTGGGAAGGATTTATAGGATTTCTGGTGTTCTCAATGTATTTGATTTATTTGATTTGATTTTTTTAAGGGCAGATGAGGATGTATGTAACTCTCTATAAATGATATCAAAAAAGACTTGGGGTTTGGTAGTTTGTTTTTGTTCATTTTGTTTGTTTGTTTGTTTCTTTGTTTTGTTAACAAATTATTTTAGTTGCAGTCATTTATATACTTAGATGCGTAATGTGTAGAGAATTAAATATATCAATATGGCTTTGCATGTATAAAGTATTACATTTTTATCTTCTCTGTTTCTTAGAAGATCCTCTCTATCTTTTCTTATTTGCCAAAAATAAATTAACAAGGCTAACTTATCTGATATAGTATGGAAAAAAAGAAGAGCTGTTTCACAATATCTGAATGGCTGGTGAGATTAAAAAAAAAGAAAATTAAAAGATGAAAAGCATTACTAATTCTTCGCTTACTGAAGTGCTTATTTTGGCATGGCTAATATTCCAACAATCTTTTAAATTCTTAATTATTTTATTTCACTTTCAAACAATTTATTTTCCTCCCATCCCAAATATGACCTACAGAATTACCAGAGAATTTGGGGCCTATTCATTAAAAGGTGTCGCGTCGGGGTCACCAGATGTCGCGGAATGTCACTTATTGTAAATCCACACCGTCACCAATGTTGCGGGGAACCTCATTTAAGAGAAACCTCATTTAAGAGAATCCTCATTTAAGAGTAACCTCATTTAAGAGTAAGGCGCCATTTTCCGTCAGTGAAGGAAGCAAGACACACAAATCGATATGATTTATAAGCAAGCTTCAAAAACTCCTTTATTTTTTCAGGTTCACAGCCTTAAGTACATTTTTGCAGCACCTAGCAATATTACATGTCATAAAATCATTTGTTAGTAAGACTACCTGTCNTCCTCGAGCCATTTCTCCACAAAAAGGTAAGATAAGGTTGTTTGGGGTAACTTTTTTGTTGTTGTTGTTGTTGTTGTTGTAGTGTTTTGGTTTGTTTTTTTTTTTTTGGGGGGCTTTTTTTTGTTTGTCTGTTTGTTTTCTGGGTTTTTTGGGTTTTTTGTTGGGTTTTTTTTGTTTGTTTGTTTGTTTGTTTTGATTTGTTTTGTTTGGGCTTTGGCTTTTTTGTGGTGGGTGTTTGGTTTTTATTTGTTTTCTGTGAGAAAAATATGTCCAAAGTTCAGCTTCACCTAGCTGATGAAGGTCTGAAATTAATCAAAGGTGATATGTGTTCAGATTCAAGGCTAAAAATCTAAGACTATTTTGAATTCTGAGTAAGTCTTATTTAACTAAAGTAGGAAGAAAAGGAGTCACTTTATGAATTATTAGTGACAGACAGAAGTAATTGGAAATCAAGTTTGCCTCATTTAAGCATTTTTATTTTCCTCCAGCTCAACCAGTCCATCCAAAAAAGTGCTTCTATCTTTCATGAAGACGGTGTTGTCTAAGTTCAGAATGCCCAAACTAGATCTTCAAGATCCCTTTAGAATTTATGGTCACCTAACCAAAGTAAAAATGCTTGGTTCATTTGCCTAAATATGTATATCAGATATCTCAGACAACCTGTATTATCCATGCAGTGTTGGCAGATTTGATGATGTAAGACGGATGCAGAATTCAGACCTCTATGGTGGGCACCAGAGACCAGAACATCCTGCTGTACATCAGCTGGCCAAATTATCTATGCTTTTCTCATTCACACCCAGCAGTGTCTGGGGTGCTTTTAGGCTAACTAAAGATAGCCACAATCTTTGTTTTAGGATGATCTGAACATCTATCTGACAAGTTTTTTGAAGTCTGATTTTGATTTTTCTGGAAGGATAGTCAGAATCTACTCCTCATAGCCACACAAAGTTTAAAGTATCTGAAGTTCATGGATTTTTGGCCCTAATGAGTCCTAACATCAACAGATCCATGCCATTTAGTCTTTGACACTATTAAAGTATAAATATAGATAAGTAGTCAGGTAGTACAGTCTCTTCAGTTTTAAAACTTGTGTGGACTATTTGAGAATGAAGTAAAATTTTAGAAATTCTTTAAACATTGTTTTCACTTAGGTGAAAAGCATTGTTTAAATTCAGGGTGGAAGTAAGTTATAAATGAAATAAATACAAATCAAGAAAATACAAAAGACCACCAATGACCTTTAAGGAATCTGTAAAGTAATCTACAAATAATAGACATACAAAATTAAAAATTATTTAGATCCATCTGGTTTATTTCAAGTGTTTAACATGGGTTCCATTTAAGAACTTAATCAATCTTGATCTTAATAAAAGCAATAGTGATAAGCATCCTTTTTTCAAAGATTTAAACAGGTATATCCCCCTCCACCCAGCATCATTGGGCCTGTTCTATGACTCCATAAACTCCTGATATGCCTTGACTGAACCAGCTGATGGTAAAGTACATGTGGGAAAAACCAGAAATATCAGCTGCCCAATGAAAGCCGGAAACAAAGGATAGGCAATTATTCTTTGTAGCTTTGGCAAACCACTTACCTAAATGTCACAAATGGATATGGGAGTTTAGGTGAACCCTGCTTCCTGCCCAGGCCTCTGGCAGCAAACAGTAACCTTATTGAGATGACCAGCACCCCAAAACCCACTCTCGTTCATAAGTTCTTTTAATAATGACTGATTCTGTCTATTATAAAGTAGATCATTTATTAATAGACAGGAAAACTTAACAGACTTACTTAAAGTAGATCAATACTACACAGGAATAAAGACTACTAGTAGATTGACATACAGTGCATGATAAGGTACTTACAGCTAGCAAAGAAATAGTATAAACTTAGGATTCGATGTATCTTACCATCCAATTGCTGGTAGGGCACACATTGAAGTCCTTTCCCTCATTCTCCAGAGAAGTAACCACAGAACCTGTGTCCAAGCTCCAGGGGAGAAGTTCAAACACTTTCAGGGTGTAAGAGACTTCTGCCTCAGTGGTAATTCGTGTATCTTTTATAGTGTAAAAACTGTGATTCTTAAGTCAGTATTTTTCTTTTATCTCTTCCCACATCAGCTCTCCAGACTAAGATGCTGATTCTTAGCTGAGGGTTGAGCACCACTGGCGCCAGAGGTGACTCCTGCTGGGCCTGTGAGCCCTTGGGCTATCTCTTTAGGCACCAGTTATCTGTTACATTCATGGGGGGTGGGGGATGTCCTGCCACACCAAATCACAACCCAGGTGCAGTGGTACCACTGTGAATTGTAGCCCCAGTGAAATGGTACCACTGTTACTGTACTTTAGGGAAAACACCCAATAGTTAGCAGCTTGGATTACAGTCAGGATGGAAACAGGGATAACTAAGGTCAATCGTCATGCAACCCTATAAACAGTGATCCTGAGTGAGGCTGTCTGATCTTTCATAACTGCGGCAGGCTGTGCCAGCACCTCCTTCTGAATCTGACACCTTTCAGAGCTGGCAAATTTTCAAGTTTGCAATACTCAAAGGGCCATTGCTGATGATGAAGCCTAGGCTGATAGCCCATACACACACCTCCACACTCCTCAAGGTGCTCATGGGAAACATGAAAGGATGTAATGTGAGTATTTCACTGAACTTCAGATGAATTTTTGATAGGTACATTTGCACACAGAGAAATAAATGTACACAGCATTTTACCTGTGTGAATTGATTATGGTATGAATGTCCCTATGTCAAATCCAGCATTAAGTAATTTTTATACTTGTAGTAAACACTATCAATATTAAATGTTAAAGTACTCAATGATTATGTGTTGCTAAACCAGTTTGCATCTTTATCTTTGCATCCATATCCTGTGTGCCTTTATCCCCTTTTGCATTCTTGGCTTCCATGTAAATACTTCCCAATTGCTTTTTGTTTGATCTTCCTTTTTAGTGCTTTAATATGTGTAGTAAATAATAGAGTGAAGCTTGCAATTGAACCCACTAAAGCTGCATTTCCACAAATTCAAATTAAACCTCCTTTTGCCAAGGTCTTCAAAGGCACTGCTTCTTTTAGTTGTCTTTTCAGTAAACTTTATCAAGTTATATTGTTTTCTCCAGTAGACATCAAATACTGATATATAAGTTCTTAATGTGCCCCCCCCCAGTAAAAGCTGGATCAATCCTTCAGAACATGCACAAATTTATAGATTATTAGTGCTTTACCAGTAAATGTTTACATTTGGTCTCTTCAGCAAGTCCTTTGAAGCACATCTATGAAGCAGGCCTATTGCAGATGCAAGCAACAACACAGTTCATTTCAGCCTTCCAATTTTCGTTACTATCCAGCTATTATTTTGATATGTGACATATTCTAAGATTTTTCTAAAAAATAATGACTTCATTCATACTTCCAAGAATGAGTGCGAACAACATACATTTGAGCAAATTAAAAATACAGTTATTAATGCTGAAAAATAACAGTTGAACCAAGGGTGTTACCTTTAATGCATAAAATCTTTAAATATTATGGGGTTTTGGTTAGTTGTTTTTTTTTTTCCCCACTTCTGTTTATGTAACAGGTTCATAACATAAATGCACTCATGCTAAAATTTTATGAAGATGTTAATAAAATAGTTTTGGACCAAATCTTGAGGCTATTATATTGTAAGAAGCAAAGGTAGGCTTGAGCTAATATAGACAAATTCCAAACTATTTTTTTTTTAGGAAAATATTTTTGTAAATTACTTTCAAGCAATAATGTTGCAAGATAATTTGAAATAACATTGTTCCTTTTGCGAAACATAATTTTGAGGACATGCTTCAGGCTATTAAAAAAAACTGCGAAGAGGTATGCTAGTTAGAGATGGTCATGGTGACACAGTGCATTGTAGACTTTTCTGTTGAAGGAAAAAGAAAAAAATTTCAGGGGAATCATACTAAAAATGTGAGTTTGTTTTTATAAATTATTATTTATTTTCTTATCATGGATTCCCTACAGTCATTAATAACCTTTCAGATTTTGACATCTCTTACAATTTTGCAGTTCTGTGAATGAGAACTGGCCTGTAGGCCAAAAATCCAATGTGGTGGTTTAGGATTTTTTTCTTATGGTATTTAAATATGAAGCATAATTACAATTTTCTTAGGCTGCCTCAGTGTTTTCTGTCAGTCAGCATTACTCACATTGTTGCTTTATCTGACAGCAGACTGGCCTGTCACGGCAGAGGAAAATAAGAGGGAAAATCTCTTCACCATTGAGTCAATGTGAAGGCACAGTTGGAAACAAGCTGTAATTTTAAATCATGATTGCCAGCCTGCCTTTTTTATTTACAGGCATGACCAATATAGGAGAATATTGTATAGTACTAAGAAAATTACTTTGTTATTTATTGTTAGACTTACTCTTTTTGAAATTATTAGCTTCTGTTAAAAATACAAAGGAATGTTTCACTCAGATTCATATTTGTAACTGACTGAATCAGTCATGAAAAAATAGAAACAAGAGTTCTGCATTTGTAGAGGAATAGAAAAAATACTATGCTGTAACAGACAGATAATGTCCATACTTCTGTTCTATTTTCTTTCTTATATTTTTTTGGTTTATATATAGACAATTTGTTTAAATCAAGGGAAAAATACCTTTACTTGTCTGCCCTCAGTGAACAGAAGAGATGCAACTTGGAGCTTTGAGCTTTCTTATATTATTATTTCTATTATTTTTCATGTTTCATTGTCAATCTTTTATTCTAACCTTTAATTAATCAGTCTAAAACTCTAGTTAAAAATGCTTTACATGTTCCTAAACACCAAAGTTCTGAGAAATTCCTTACTATTTCCAGGAACTCTGAAATGAAACTTTATAATGTACATTAGAGAGATAGATGTAGTTCTTAACAAACTAGAATTCTGATAATGCTATCCATCTCACAGGTAATGCAATGGTAATAACTGCAATCCATAGCTGTAATTCACTTCCACTACTGGTCCTACTTAATAGTCTATAATAAAACACTCTTTGCATATTCCATGTGTAAGTGATGACTTTAAGGATAAGGGTAGATATATCCTGCTTTATGTTAGCTGTTTTGAAGGTCGGGGTGGCACCGCTTTCCAGAGCAACATGTCTGTATTTAGGAGTCTTCAATAAAGTCAAATATACCTTCAGGTCTCTTCGCACTCTACTCATCTCTTGATGTAGAGGGCACCCCATCCTCCTCCTCATTCCCCTGTCCCTTCTAAACAGTCTCTAGCCATTGATAGCCACACTTCAGTTATGGAATTCATCCCACCAAATTTCTGTAGCTTCTTTTTACAGTTTTTGGTGTAATGGACAAAACCTTGTATCAATATTTGAGACATGAACTATTTCAGTCTCTGACTCTTGGCCACCAAAGCAAAAGACCTCTGCTGCTTAACATACCTAATGATCTTCTGCGAAACTCTGTAACACCTTCATGTATGTTGAGTGACACTAGACACAGATATTCAGGCAGCTGAGCCCTATGCTAGAGGGTATCTGTAAAACCAGTGCAGAAGGGAAAAGTCTGCAGCAAGTTATTAATCCTGTCTGTATTTTGTATCTCTGCTGTGTAATTCCATTGTCTGTTGAAGGATGATTGGTATTTACCTGAGAATACATACTGAATTTACTTATTACTAAAATCAGCGTAGATTAATCCCACTGCCATGTTGATGTGGAGAGTGATGCTTGACTTTTTTGTGTTGCTTTTTTCATTTATTGTTAGTTTGTTAATAGCAAATTATTATATTCATATCTCCAGCCACTGGACTTCAAAGCAACACAAAACTTATACCTAAAAAGTACAAAAATTTTTGCTGGATTATATAATTTCTTTCCCCTGACTTTAGAAGTAGAATTTTATGTATTGTTGTGTGAAAATGCATTTCTCAAAACTGAAAAGAGAGAAAAATTGTATTTCTAGCTGATAGTAAAATTGAATGGATTGTGAATTATTAAACTGATGGTAATATCAACAGTAGACTGGAAGAAAATGCTGGTTTGGAGACTCTGCAAGATAATAATAGAAAAAAAAAATAGATATTTTAAATGTGTTCAATGGCGTAAATCCCATATCCAGATTGGACCTCTTTGAAAAAAGTAATGTGTACAACAAAGATTAAAACACTTTTCTAAGAAAATCTAAAGGAGGTGTTTCTTTTTTTTCCCCCTGTAATCATTAATGTATTTTTTCAGCATACTATGAATGCTTTAAATAAGTTTCAAACCCATCTTCATGGAGTTTTTTTTGTTTGAATTTTTTTTGTTGTTTGTTATCTTGCAGGTTTTTTTTCCTTAATAAACAATGTAATAGCAAGTTGGTTTGTGTCACATAATTGAACACTAGGAAAACCCATGATGTGACATTAAACTTATTCTTTGCATGCTTGAATGCATGGCACACAGTTCCAAATTCCTAACTGATCTCTGAGGTGATCTTCTAGGAATAAAAACAAAAAAAAAAAATTAAGCACAACAAATAATCCATGTATAGATCTTCTCTACTAGATAAATAATAATAACTATGGTATTGACACATATTGCACATAATTTTTACACTCTCTTTATTAATTAGACAGATAAACATTTTAATTAAGTAGGGATAGTAAACATTTGACTTATTAGTTTTTATTTCCACACCATGAAAAAATTTAGATGGCTTGAGACACATTTTAAAATATGTGTTCAATTATATGTATTCAAATAAAACCTTTAAATCTTCTCCTCTCCTTTTTTTTAAAATTTGTATTTTGTTTGATTTTACACAGTGCACCAAACTGTCCCTGACACACTCTCCCCTTAGTCTCCCTGATGGAGATTATAGGACATTCCATAAGAAGGACCATTTAGGGTTTTTAGGGTAGACTTCAGTTAGTTTAAAGAGAAAAATTGAAAAATTCTATGGATGTATGTAAGTTATAAAAAATTTGATGAGGTTAACTGCATAGAATCAAACACTAACTAGAGCAATCAAGTTACTATAATAAACTTGTATGTTATTGTTGATCCATAGATTAAATTAATTGTAAATTAAATCATTAAAATCTGTCATTTTGCAATTCATATACTGAGTATTAAGCAAGGATTTACAAGATATTCAAATCAATTTGCTCTTAGCACTTTGGCTTGTTTTTTACAGATTAGAAAAAGAAGCAAAATTCATTTATTGGTAACAAATTGTCAGTATAGAGAAGGGAACAAACTGATACATGGAAATCAAATAAGAAGAAAAAAAAATTCAAAGGAAAGTTAGAACACTCCACAGTTAATAAAAAATATTGTTTATTTTTGATATTAAGACTGTGTTGAGTAAAAAGTCTCAGAAAAAGCTGGTTTGGCTCCTATGGCACACTGTGATTAACATTTTATCATTCTACATAGTGTAGAGAAAGAACACAGCCTATTTTATTCACAGATCAAGATAAGTCTTCAGGCCAAGTACACTTTCTCTCTGCTTTGTGCTTTTTTACTGCAAGACTACCCAAATACTTCAAGATTATCTGATAATGCCTGAGATTCATTTCAGTTATATTTACTTCAGAAGAATTCACTATGAAAATAATACACTTGAAGGTGTCTGTTGCAGAAACATGAAATTTCATCTTCATTCTAAATGCCTAACTTGAAGAAGCTAAGGCAACGGGGTGGTTTTTAAATATTTTTTTTCCCTTTACTTAAAACTAGGAAGCTTTATTTTATATATTTTCCACTAATAATTGAAACCATTTTAATAGTTGCCAAATTGCTTATTCCTGCTCTGCAAACACAAGCACATTGCCCAAATTATTACTGGGAGAAAAAAAAAGTGAAAACACCAAGTGTTAATTCTACACTAAGGATTAGAGTGAATTTTCAGCAATATTTTCAATTTCCTCTTCAAATCTGTGGTTAGATCTAATACTGTGTAATTGTGACCAGCACTTAATTTCATAATTATTACAGCAGACAAGGACTCAAAACAGTGACATTAGGCAAAAAAGGCTGTGTTCAACTATTACTTGAAGGAACGATTCAAAGTGAACTATGGAACCAGTTTATATATGTCAGTGTCATCTTATCGGGTATGGTAGCATACACTATTCTTAGAAACAGCATATAGACATAAAGGGAAGGAAAGAAAACTATGAAAAAGAAAGGAATTCTATTGGAATCCTTACAGGTCTGCAAAGCTATCAAACCTCATCTTAGTAGAGGGAAATATGAAAAAAACCATGCCTGCAGCCTTGTATTTTATCACTGGTTTCTTCAGGAAGTGAGGCATGTTTATTTAAAACATGTATATATAGTATAATCTATATAAATATATTGAGACAGTACTGCACTGAATCATGATTTAGGACATGGACATCTTCAGCAACACAATGAAAAGACAGAAAGTGAATGGCAACAGTCAGACATTTAATAAATTCCAGTTACCCATACAGCTTATAGTCAAACATCAGAAGGTAGAGATGCTGAAAGATCCACGACTTTTGGTAACTGAATGTACATCAGAGACAATGTTGAACTATAAGTCAAATAAATTCCTGGAAAGGAAAATAGAGAAAGTGTTTCATAGTAAGTCTTATAAATTTAAGGATGGAAAAAGAATGATGATCCTGGACTTGTACTCCAGACCCTTTCCCGGCTTTGTTGCTGTCCTCTGGACACAGTACTGCATGTCAATTTCTTTCTTGTAGTGAGGAGCCCAAAAGTGAACTATTTTTCTTTGTTATCTTTGACTATTTTTTCATTATTAAATAATTTAAATTAAATCTTTTTGGTTTGCCTTCCATCCCTTTTAATATCCTTTTCCTCACATTATTTAAATTTTAGTTTCTGCAGACAAACTAATTGGCTACCAGGTTATCACATGCCTCTAGAATTTTCTCTGTTCTCCTTGATTTTCTATCTCACATTTCTATTCTTCATGGTATTTCTGAGGCAATTTACTTTATTTCTTTGTTTCCTGTTTTCTCAACTTAATGATGCAATAGAGAGAAGCTACCTTTGTAGAGTATAAAACACATATTAGACTACGAATTCATGGTATTTTTCATTTATTAGGGAGTGATACTCAAACTGGATACTAGGGAATCTGCAGACACCCTTTCCTACTCCATAAGAAGATTTTAGCCTAGCACTGGCACAACACAACTGCCCCATGTTATCTGTCACTAGATGGTTTGTCAAGATTACATCTCTAGAGATTTTACTACTTACATTACCATGATTAGAATGTAATATTTCCATCCCTAGAATCTATAGCCAAGTGGAAAGAGGGCCACTGCAAATTTTTAAAATTTTCCTTAAACAATCAATTCCTTTATTTACTGGAATTTCAAAAGGCTTCCCCTCGTGAGAAAGAAGACATGACCTGTTACTGAAATTTATGAGTATTTGTGCAGTAACAGGAGCCCAGTGGTTGAACTTGAAAAAGAATCACATAATCAATTAGGCTGGAAAAGGCCTCTGAGATCATCCAGTCCATCCTATGACCCAACACCACCCGTCAAGTAGACCATGGCACTGAGGGGCACATCCAGTCTTTTCTTAAACACCTCCAGGGATGGTGACACCACCACCTCCCCAGGCAGCCCATTCTAATATCTAATCACCCTTTCTGTGAAGAAATTATTTCTAATGTCCAACCTAAACTTCTGGCACAGATAAGGACTATATCCTCTTGTCCTTCTGCTGATTGCCAGAGGGAAGAGGTCAAATCCCACCTAGCTACACCCTCCTTTCAGGAAGTTGTAGAGAGCAATAAAGTTCCCCCAAGTCCCTTTTTCTCCAGGCTAAATAACCCAGCTCCCTCAGATGGTCCTCATAGAGCATGCGCTCTGGACTCTTTACCTGTCTCTGGACATGCTCCAGTACCTCAATGTCCTTCCTGAATTGAGGGGCCCAGAACTGGACACGGTGCTGTAGGTGTGACCTGCCGAGTACAGGGGAAGAATCATTTCCCTAGGCCTGCTAGCCACACTGTTTCTGATACAAGCCAGGATGCGTGGTTACAGCTAACCTCAAAAAGAATATTAGTCAAAAAAAGGCCAAAATCCTATTGCAAGTTGTGACAGAGAATTGTTTCACTTTATTCAGCCCCATGTAGGACCTGTGTTTGGGGAAAGATGGAACCTAATCTCAGATGGATCAGAGGAGAATACAGAGCATGATCAGCCAGATAAAAAAGCATTAAGCAACATGAGGCAAAGTTGAGTTTTTTGTTGTTAACTTTAGAGCAGTGGTTTTAACATATGAACTGCACATGTAAGAGAGCAGTTTTTTTCTCAGCACTTAAAAAGTAATGTAAAAGACTTTAAGAAGCAAGTCTAGTGTTGATAGGCTTATATTGGTTGTATGAAACCTTAATTTTCATTAGAAGTGAATAATCTAACAATTGAAAATATTTTAAAGTTTTTCATTTGGAGCAGCAAAAGTTCGACATAAGTTTTCTTGTCCACAAAGCTTTTGTGGTGGGGTCTGCTTTTTCAATTGTCAAGGTGATACCAGAAATAGGAAATCTGAAGCCTATAGCATTAGCCAACTTTGATCCTACTACTTCTGGCTTTCATAAAAATTGTAGGATGTTTCTGAAAAAAAAAGTCACCATTGAAAGAGACCTATTTCAGAAAACATCTGTAAGTGGGCTCATTCATTAATGTTCCTCTGTTAGTCAGCCACTTCAAGAGGAATCAGCAAGTTGCCAGAAATACTGATTTATTGCAATTGTAGGACTTCCAAATGAGTTTCTTTGACCTTTGAATCTGCACTTGTCAGATTGAAAGTTTACCTCACAGTCCTCATTCATAAGCCATGGGTTTGTATGGGGATATTTCTCATTTGAGTTGTGTAACAGATAATCAAACACAGGATTTCTTAACACACCACCTCAGTTTCTATTACACATAGGGAAGCTCAGTTACAGAGGATTTTTGCAGTCATGTTTTCAAAGTTTACTGATCCTCAGACAAAGCATGCAGGATAGAATTTTCTTGTTTCTTCATTCCTCCTGATTTCTCTGAGGATCTGACATGGATTAATTTACACTATCTCTTTTCAAAGAATTTGATCTGTTCTCAAGTGACAAGGCACGCAGTTCATCAAAAGATGAACTCTGGTACCACTAAGTTTGGATTCTAGCACTGCTCTCAAGTCTATCTAATCCTGCTCTCAAGATTAACTATAAAGAGTGGTATGAAACGAGCCTGACAGCAACAATTAAATTAAATTTACTTTTAAAATTGAAAAAAATTAATATATAATTTCACAATTAATACCAAACTAAATCTATTTGTGCACTTGTTTTGATACATGCATATGGTTATGGACTAGCTCCATTCTTTACATAAAGTGTTATTTAAACATTACTTTCCACAGAATAGTGATTTGTCATCTTCAATATTGCAAAGTGCAACGTTTAATCATTTTGTGCTATAGGCATGGTAAATGTGGAGTGATTATGAGGAGTGGTATTGCTGCTTCAGTGAGAGAATACTGAAAGTAGTTATCTATTTATTATGTAAATTGAGATCATTGTATAACAGAACTGCTGCAGAAAAATCTCCATAGGCTAGAGAAATCAAATAGATAATACAAGTCTTCTAATGCTACATTCGATCACTGTAGATGCAAATATCTACACCATCATCTAATAAAGTATGACTTAACATGATTCTGTATTATTTGAATTTAATTTCTTCCACATTTCTGTTTAATGCAAAACTTTCAGATTTATATGAAACAATTCAGCACCTGCTTGGGAATTTATTTCTGTCAAATATTTTACAAAAATGTTGGAGTTCACAACAAACTGCACTCTGGAGAGGAATAGAAAACAGTAAAGCCTTCAGAAATACTTTCTGATGGGTATCGTAAAATTCATTATCATTATAAGTGTACATATTGTGCTAAAAAAAAAATTAATCTCTTACAAAATTCCCATAATACAGGATTGTGTCAGAGTGCAGTATACACTATTTTAAATTCTGTGAGCTTTTGTGTGCTTCAGAGACTTTAAGGGTTTGATCACACTATTTAACTTGAGCTTGAGCTGTTCTATTTTGAATTAAAAAAAACCAGCACTTGAATATCTGGAATTCTTCATTACTATTCCCCCAGCTAACACTCTTTGGAATCAATATTTACGCTATACTTGAATTAGTATAACTGTTGGCTTTAACCATTAGTTTCCCCATTTGGCACTACCTTTTGACAAGAATCAGTGAAATATATTATTTACAAGAACTCACCTGTGAGAAATGACCTTTTATATACATGTAAGAAAACTTGAAAATTCATCTGCTTTTACCTTGATGAAATATTGTAATATTTGTATCTTATGGTCTTTTCCTTCTTTGTTGGTCTTTTTCTCTCTACTTCCATCTCCCGACATAAATCGATGCATTGAAATACTACAGAAAAGATGGATCTGCTTTGTTAAATTATAGGCTAATTTTTTTTCCACAATATTTAGCTTATTTTTATCAAGCTATAACATTTACATAGAGTCTGGCTATTAACTGGGTGTGAATCAAATGCCATTCTTTTTGATGTTTAATCTTTGCTAGCATGCAGCCCAAACAAGGAGGTGGTACAGTTTTTGTTATGGCATATGAAAGAATTGGTTCTTCCTTTTATCTATATTATCTCTGTAGTTTCTAGTAAAGATCTACGAGATCCAACGTGACCTCTCTGCTTACATCCTCCTTCCATCTTTTGGCCCTTGCTCCTGCCTGTGACTCCATTTCTTCCCACTTCAACACCATGACTTCTCGAGCCCTGCTGTCCTTTCTCCTGTTTCTTCTCCTAACAATATAATCATACTGTAATATCCAGCAGCTTCTGAAAGTCAACCCTTCCATTCCCCCTTTCTTTTCTGTATCACTTCTTCCCTTCATCGGTGAACTTCTTGAACTCATAGATTATAGCAATTACCTCAAGTTCCCTTCCTCTCAATCCAGCATAGATCCTCTATAATTTGACTTTTATTGTGCACCAAGGATATGCTAACATCAAGGCCTACAATGACCTCTCCATGTCAAGTCTCAGGGCCTTTTCTCCATACTTGAACTCTGCTGTTTTTATCATGACTGATCATACACTCCTTTTCAAAATCATGCCTTGCCTTTGCAACTCTGTCCTCTCCTCACCATTTAACTACTCTGACTTGAACATGTAACAGATGGGTCACAAGTGGGAAAGAAAGGATACTGTACTAGACTTCAAAAGTTCTGTTAAATAAAAATATCAGTCTTTTCTGAAAAAGACCCTTTAATATGACAATGTGAATTTCTTAATGTATGCAATAAAGGCCTCATTATCCATGGCTTCTATATTTCTGTCCTCTTCAGCAATTTTGTATTCCACTTCTCTTTTCATATTACTTTTTCAGTTGTGGAGGAGTGGTAAAGGCAGGCAGAAGTACACTATCCACCTGTTCAGGAGTTTTGGGGGTTTTGTCATATATAAAAATAGCCCTAAATTATCATCTCATGAGACAATATAGAAGTGTTTCATTATCACAATGTTTACATCAGGCTTATGAAGAAAACAGAATTGTAGGTGTAGCTGAAAAAAACATTATTTACTTTCAGCTAAGTGAATATATATGTATTTAAAAGTTTAGTCACCTAAACCATAATGAGTTCATAATTTGGACCTGGATAATTAGTGAGGTCCTATAACTTCATTGTTTTAACTTATTAATGATAGCTGATTCCTAGTTTTGATCTCTCTGACTATCCCCACATACATATACACGTATTCTAGGATGCTGTTGAAACAGTTCAAGTTTTTGTCATCTGAAAAGTATTGCTAAAGGAATGTCAGTGTGAAATGCATTAAACATAAAAGTTCTGTGAAGTCAGAAATAGCGTGGAATTGAGTTTCAAATACTTTTCCAAACACTATTTCAGTATTTCTTTGGTATTTTGAGCATTATCATGCTGAAGTTAGAAAGATAATGTGACACTTCAAAAAGAAGAAAACTTTATTCCAGTCAATTATTTTACCTATAATCTAGGAAACACATTTAGGTCTCTAGGTGAAGAAATAAAACCATGTTTATCTTTTGCACCCTGGAAGAGAAGATTTACTTATGCCACTGAACAAACTGGATTAATTCTAATTATTATATAGGCCTATTTAATAACTTCCATAAGAGCTCTAAAGATGAACAAATTTCAGCTGGCAGAAAAAGTGAGGCATAACATAGAACAGTGTTTTAAATATTTGCAACATTTACCCTCATAACCAACATTTCCACTTACAAAAATTATGAAGTGGCTTTATAGCCTGTAAGTAAGATATTTAGCAAAAATATTGTTTGAACTCTGATTTGGGGTGGTATGACTATATAATATGCCATAAAATAAAATAGGAGGAGAAGGAAGGGAGAATGGCACAGGAAGTAAGACGACAAATAAAATACAATACCTGACAAGATTATTTTGCACACTAGGACTAAGTCTGATCTTTAATTTAAAGTGTTTATTAAATATCACATGCTGAGGAAATATCGTTAAAACACTAAGATCTTTCTTAGTCGCTAATTGTCATAATAGGAAATCTTGAAATAGCATAAAGCCACATCCTCCTTGAGTCCTATTTGTACCTCTCTCATCACTAGTTTTGCAAAAAGAAGCAAATACTCTCATTCTTGGCAACCGTGTCAGTCTCTTTTCCACTTTTCTTATGTTTCTGTCCATAGTACTCCTTAAATTGCATTCTCTCCTTTTTACTCCCAAGAGCTGATCTACCTATCTAGGTGGCTAAACACAGGAATAAAAAAAAAAAACAAACAAAAAAAAAAAAAACATTTACTGTGAAAAGAAATGCCGGATGTAAAAACCCAAACAAAAACCCCCAACAAAACCAAAAACCAAATCAGAAAAAAAAAGAAGAAAAAAAGAGACCTGTCAACCAGTGACAGGTAGGCTACTAACCCTCTGGAGGCATATCAACCATAAAGCAGTAACATCACCAGAAAGTGCCAACTAAAAGCAATTCTGTTTTATTTGCTGGTTTAAAGACATCAACACAGAAAAATATAAAGAAATAGTAAACACTGATTCCTTCAAATGAATATAACTTTTGTAACAAGGTTAAACATAGAGACATCACAACTATCAAGCTGATGCCTAAACAATGTTTTAACTCCACATTGCTGAAATATAGTAACACAGAAGAAACACAAATTTTAAAAAATGGGCTCTATTTCAGCTCTTCAAAAGGGTTATGTAACACATCTAAAGGAATTTTTTTTCTTTCATGACTCTTTATTAGTTTGTGTGAGTAGATTTTGTTCTTGTTTTCCTCTGACAATATCCATCTGAATTCTGATTTGTTTTGATACCAATAAGCTAAATGGTGCTCAGGACATTCCTCTGACTCAGATGCTAAATGATATGGCTTAGCCATATCTGCACAATTAATGTATTCTCCTTTGGGATAGAACAGCTATGGTCAGGATTTTTGCTTCTGGTCACTGCTAACTGCTCCATTGCACCTGGGAATTATTGAAGACAGTATATTGCACAGGACTAAAATCATCCCAGGAACCATACTAACAACTTAACCGCAGAGAGAGTTGTATCCTACTGCCTCATAGTACTTAACTTGCCAGTATAGCTGAAAAACACACATCATCACCTTGACTCCTTCAACATGTTGAACAGGGAAATGCATTTTAATGTTTATCAGTGAACCTGGAGGATGCTTTGATCCGATGGACAACTGAAGCTTAGCAGCTGCACTGATGGTACTTCCCTGACACATTCTGAAACATTTGTGGGAGTTTTCTGTGAGCTCTCAACACTGTTCTTTCACTTGTTGCCTCTTGTGGTGGCTGCAACCAGTCTGGAATCTGGCAGAGACATACCTAGCTTGATGTTACTCTTCATTTGCATATACATTTATTTCCCTTTCATAGAATTCATAGTCAAATATACAATATATTTCTGGATGTTAACTTTTTATTCTCTTGTCAGATAGCAGTAGAAATAAGATCAGCAAAAGAAACCCCCATAGTTAAACAACAATAAAGAAATATGTTGCAAGATTCATCTATTATGAATTTATATCCATTTAAATTCTAGCTCTAACTTGAGCTCAATGAAGGTAATTAATTTAGAATTATTAGAATTAATTAAAATATTCTATGTTTTGAAGCTCAGTTACTTCTATTTTAAAACTCTGGTTATGCAAGTAAACAAATTCTGATAGCATCTCACATCAAAAATCATTTGGAAGTGTGAATAATTAAAAATATATTTGGAAGTAAAACTATCAAAAGAACAGTAGAGAAATGTATATATCTAAGATCTATAATATCTTAGTATATACATTTCTATATAAATTTATATATCTAAGACATCTGTTAGTTGTTAATTCATAAGACAATAAACTAAAAGTGAAATACTTTTAACTTTTCAAAGGGAAATAATAGGGAAGTTTAAAAAAGGAAGTTTTTTTCATTGTAATAGCAAAAAAAAATACGCCTGAATAGAATAATTAATTTTGATTAGCTTCAATTTGTTGTTAGTTTAAATGTGTAAACTGAATTTCCTAATGCTTGCACTTCAGATAACATCAAATATATCTGATTTATAGAAGTGAATATATGACTTTGATGTCAATGTTCTCTCAAATTAAATACATGAAATTGGGAATATGATGAAATGGAGACATAGTTTATACATATAAGTGTATAAACATTTGATTTAGGGCTATTTGGAGTATTTAACCAGAATTAACAAATTCTGTATCACTGTGATTATACTGAGTTTAAATGCAAACAATTCCATATGTGATGTGCTTCAGAGGCTTATTAACTGATGAGGATGTTTTAATGGGCTACTTCAGGGATGACACTTTGATCCAATGTACTTTAAAGCACTTTAATTCCTGAAATTTCAGTAGAAAGTAATCTAAGACAGAGTCACACTCCAGCCCTTTAATTTCACTTGACATGATACATACAAAAAAAATAAAATATGGCTTCAGAAAAAATGCAGAAATGAGGAACCCAAAATATAGTGAAGATAAGCTGGAAAAGTGGGGTGGATTCACTGGTTCTGGCTTTTCTAATTGTGTGTATGGTTGATTTCTTTCTAGTAACTACTTAGTAGTCTTAGATATTGTATGGCTAACCTTACATATTAGTGGGAGCATACTTCAGCATTGTAATACTAGTTGCAAGAGAGCACCAAAATAAAGAGAAAATTATGGAAAAGACAGATTAGCATCTTTGTGTTGTCTTTAACACTATGTTACATGGACACTGAAGACTGTAGGTGTTAGTTGGTAAGCAAAGTTCATCCCAATACCCTTCCCCCCACCTCAAAAAAAATTAAAATTCCTCTCTTCTCCACCTTAATATACTGGCTTCTGGATACCCTCTTTGTTTCCCTTTTGATCTTTCCTGATTACATCATTTCAGGGATCTTTTTCAGATCTTGAGAATGCATCCCAGTTTCTTCAGCTTGTTTAGTTCTACATTTGTTTTCTAAACTCTTGTTTTTATTGCTGTTCTTTTGTTTTGCTTTTCTAATTTTTTTCAATTTCTCTACACATGGAAACCAACCTATGTAAAGAGTCCACTTCTGGATAATATCTGTGCATCTAACACTCACCCCTTGTCTCTCTCAACCTGATAAAGCTAAGTTCTGATTATCTCACATAAATACTTTCAATAGCTTCACTTGAACCCAAAGATGATTGGATATTCAATTACCTGGAATCTTTTGTCAAAACTCTATTTCTATCAAGTTAAGTTCATTATACTGCAGAAGACACTAGATAAAATCACAGATCTACTTATCAATTTGTTTCTAGTGATCAAAAGTGTCTTCAGTAAAGTCTGATTAAAAAATTTGGGATTTCCATTCAATAGAGTTTTCAAAATGCCAGGATTCCATATTAACATTAACATCATCTTGACACTTTGCTTTCCATGTTAATAAATTTTAATGTGAATTTTATTGTTTGGAAATTTTTTTTATCTGCATTCTTAATTGTCAGTATAATCAAAACTTCATGTATACCAGGAAGATGTAGCTCAGAAGCTACATTATTTTTCCTAAAACAAAACCAAATATCTTTATATTTTAAGTATTACCACAAATGCTTAAGAAAATTTAATGTTGGAAACACACATAGAAAAAGCAAGTCAGAATTTTAACTTCCTTTAAAAGGTCTCCACTAGTTACGGAGTTTAACCTCAAAAATGCAGATGAGTAAATAAAACTAGATTCCTTCTCCTTCAAATTGCATATTGATTTAGTATGCCACATTTTCATAAAGAACTGAAAATAAAAGCATTACAGAATTTATTTCAAGACTACAGAGGAAAAAAAAATATATATATGCCATTACTGAGAGGGACACAGCAAATTTCTAAAGAATGGTACTAGCAGGTTCCAAATATTCCTTCTGTTGTCTGTTGATAAGACAAAACTCTTAAGTCACAAAGCTCTAGTATTGCTTTTTCACCTTTTAATAAGGTGAATAAAGAAGCTTTCAGACTAGAGGAACAAAGCCACAAAGAGCTATAGAGACATTGAAAACATAGCATTTTTAAATGAGGTTTCATGCCCAGTAAAACCCTTCATTTTTGATTGTTTCCTTCACAGATTTTATTTTTGTCATATAATTGAGGTATGTCAGAATGAAACAAAAAATATGGAATGTATTTATTTATCTATTTATTTTTCTCCCACAAGCTCTAAATAAGCTATTATCACAAGCAATATTAGTGAAATGTAGAGGTAACCTACTCTGAAATGAGACTGAATAGAAATAAATAGAGTAATCTTCACTAATGTGTTTGTAGCAATTGTTTGGAATGGAAGATAATGGCAGAGAAAAGGACAGTCTCTAAAAAACCTTACGCACTAAATATGAGGCTCAGTCTTTAGAAACCCATTAATGGGCTGAACCACATTTTTCAGATCATCGTCCCTGTCTCTTCCCTGGTTTGTGATCTCATACCACAGGCACACAGGATGAGTAGGTCTGTGAGCTTTTCAAATATCTCAGCTGGCACACAGTCTAAGAAGCAGGAGACAGTAATTAGGCAACAGTTCTTTCATGTTAACCTTATGAACAATTGTGCCACAGCCATGTGGTACAAGCACACATTCATTATGGGACAGGGTTGCCCTCATCATCACCTCTCCTGATGCCTGTATCAGCACTTCTGATCTTTTGAAGATGTCCAGTGTACATACACACATGTGTAAGTACAAGTGTCTGATCATGCATATGAATAATTGAACATATTTAAATGCAGTGATAATTTATATAAATCCACAGCCAGACACATACCATTAAAAATTCTTACAAACTTCTCACACTGCAATCTATTTCCTCATTTTCTAATGGAATTTTCCTTCTGTGCACTTTGAATCATTCAGTTTTTTGTTTCTTGGAGTGGAGCTTGGAGAAACTGAAATATAACCTCAGAAGAGGAGAGTTATCTTTTCATTCTAAGACTGGTTTTAATTTGCTGTGATCCTATACTTTTCCTATGTATCTAGAGATTTTAAACATATTTGTATAAAATCCTCCACCCATGTTGCTGAATTGTCTCTCTGCATTCATTACAACCTGAGGCAATATTTAGAATACTATTGCTCCATGTGTTGAATGTAAAAAGAACTGGCAGAAGAAAATTTTCTGAAACAAGGATTTGGCCTTATAAGTAGTTTTTCCTAAATAAACCTAAAAATAACTGAAAAATAAGGATTTTGTCTCTAAACACACTGGATTTTGAAATATTTTTGCTGTCATGAGTTTCTATGATTTGTCTAGACATTATGCTAAAAGTTTTCACATTTTGAAGTGTATGGTGAATTTTTCATAGATGCTATTCTGTTCTATAATTTGAATTGTCATGAAAAAAATAGAAAAATGTAATCTCTATAGTAGGTAAGCAACAGACTTTAGGGATTCATGGAAAGTTTACAGAAACTCAATGGAATGAAAAAAAAAGCAGCCATCCATATTAAGAGAACTATCTTATGCCAGTAAACAGTGTTACATAACATTAGCCTGGAGCTATGTTAACTTCAAAATATAGATGATTGCATTTAACTTTCCAAGACATTTCCAGACAAGTTTAAGTTTCTTAAATATAAAACTTCTGCTGTTGCCTGAGACTGAAAATGTTGGCATTTTTTGTTTGTTTTTCAGTTGGGTTTTTTTCCCCAAAAAAAGTTTGATGTAAGCTCTGTGTACTGAACTAATAGCTTCTAAGAAAATGTTACCGTTACTTTCCTATGAATGTCTATCGACTACAAGATAACTTGCATGTTTGAAGATGTTCTGTGTCCTGGAAAAAAAAAGGAAGGTGCAATCACACAACAATTATTTGTAACTGTAGTTCTTGGTAATTAGTACACAGGTTAATGCAGAAAGGAGAGGGAATGGAAAGGGTATTACTAATATGGCTTTTAACAAATATGAGAGAGGAATGTGGGGCATTCTCAGTGTTTGTGATTAACAAAGACACAAGAGAAGGAAAAAAGTCTGAGAGGTCTACTACTGTTGGGTTTTTTTCTCATAAATACCTTTTTTTGGTCAAACCTTATGATTTTTCTGATTACAAACTGAAATTAAAAAAAATTATCTATTACTTTGCAAATATACCTAGTGTTACAGATAATATATATACAAAGGCAAAATGTTGCTTGTCTATTTCTTTTCTCATGCTGGTAATTTCAGAAACACGTTTAACTCCATCTCAATGGCACTTAATTTAATCATTAAAACTAGAAAGTAATGCAATAAAGAAGTTTTAGAGAGACAGAAGAAATACTGTTGTATTTCAAAGATAAAGAATAATATTAAATGTATTGCTAAGCCTGCTGCTTAAGGTCTTATTTTAAAATATTTTACTCTATTTAAATCAACCTCATGCGTGCAATGAGAGAAACTAAATTTGATTGCAATGAGTACTCTGTAAGGTATAATAATAAAGCTGTAGTAAAACTATATAGTAAAAATCTAGCCAATCAGTTACACAAACATCACCAAAGGAATAAAATTTTAAACCTAATAATATAATTTTACAGCTTTTTAAAATTGTTCATCCAGACGATGTAACAAAGAACTATGGCTTGATTCAAACTCATGATATAAGAATTTTTCATATGCTCTGAGTTTTACTGTCTTTTCTATCACCACAGTTTTTATTACCAATCTTTATAAAGCACATGTTCATGCCAACTTACTATACTTCTTTTTATACTTCAGGTTTCTATTAAATACAACAAACAGGCTTTGGTCTGTGAGTAACTGTTTTTTTAATTTAAATTTCTTGTTTTTCTACTTGCATCCTCAAGTTCTCAAGGAAGTTCCTTTTGCTCCTTTTAAGAGCAAGGTTTAAATGCTTCATTTTTAATTAGCTGAAACTTGATGACCCTTCAGGTGTAGAATTTGGTTTTATTGATATATTTGTATTTCCCTTATGATTTTTTCTACAAATTGTTTCAGGATCTTGATATATTATTGACTTATAATATCAGCTGGTACGGCAAAGAATGTTAAATCATATTCAAAAGATCGAAATTTAGTGCTCATATCCTAAATAAAGGCGTTTCATACAACTTTGGATATACTGATGTCGCCTTTCCTCTTCATTAGAGAAGCTTATAAACTGTATTAGAGTGTTAGGACTAGGCTTCTGCAATTTATAATAAAATATTTTTTGAAAACCCAATTTATTGGTCTGGAACATTAAGTAACTATTAAGAGAAAAGTTGCCATTAATGAAAATAAATCAGTATTTTTTTAATCTCTTTTTGTAACATGTAAAAGAAAACATTCTAACAATCATTTTTCCCAATGTATGTGAAAAATTTCCTCATCTTTAACAAAAAAAAAAGACATTCCATTAATTAATTTGGTTACATTCATTTTAAAAAATGCATATCATTTTTGCTGGAAGAAGTAGCAAAGAACAGGTTTCTTTCTTTCATGTAACATTTTTTCAGTGAGATTACTCACAGGCTGTGGTAATAGCAAATGTTTTTAATAATTTGCAAGAGTGTCTTTTATCTAAATTGAACTCCAATGATTCAATTAGGTCACTACTGACTCACAATCCCCCACAAGACAATCAGCTGCAGGAGTTTTGTATCACAATTTATCCATATTACTGCTTGCAGTGAAAATTTAACTTTGTGTCAATAAAACATGTCAATTGGTTGCCCTTCTGACGTTTGAAGATCTTTTAGTCCAATTTCCCTGCCATGGGCAGGGACATCTTTCCTAGACCAGGTTACTTAATGTGCCATCCAACCTGACTTTATTGAATACTTTCAGAAATAGGACTTCCACAATTTCTCTGGGCAAGCTGTTCCTTTTTCTCACCACCCTCATGACAAAAAAATTCTTCCTTACTTCCAATTCAAATATACCTTCTTTCAGTATAAAAACCATTGTCCCTTTTTTTGTCTCTTCTAGTCCTGGTAAAAATACTGTCTCCTTTCTTCCCTCTTTCCTCTATTTACATGTTGAAAGAGCACAATAAGGTCACACACTCTTAATTGAGATGCCTAAGGGAAATTTAAATATTTATATTATAGAGAGCATGGTAAGATTAATTTCTAAGTCAGATAAGACATAGGATTGACATTCTCTCCTTGAATGTGCCTGCTACTACCAGTCAGATCCTGGACAGCGCCAACCGAATCCTCTGCATGCTAAGATCCTTTCACTGAGCATTGAAAGGGAGACATTGGAGACACGTAACTATAAAATATGCTATCAGGAGTGAAAAATAAAACTAAAGCACACTCTAACCAACTGAAAAAAATGAAAAATTTACAGGAAGAGAAAATGTAGCTTGTCACCTGCAAAAATATTGAGTAGCCACAGAAAACCATCTCTTCTACACATCCAAGTACACACACACACTCTAAGAAATCCTTAAGCATTTGCAATGTGGTCAAATATCCAAACCTCCATATTATTACTATTACTGCACAACAAATTACTTTTTGATGTTAGAAAGCCTATATTCTCCTTTATTTCCTGAGACAAAATAAGACCATGTAACAATGTTTTTTATCCCTTTTTTTTCCTCCAGCTTTATAAAACAAAACAGATGTTTCTTCCAAGTTTTAGCTCCTTAGGAATTAAGTCATTTGTTCAGCATGTGCCTTTTAATTAATTACTAAGGAGTAGAATGCTAATGTATTCTTACTAATGGGAAAAAATCTACAGCTTCTCATATGGTGTCTTGTTAAAAGTAATTATTAAATCCATACACTTTTCTTTTTGTAGTTAATGTAATTGTGAGAAATCCTTGCATAAATGGAACTTATTTAGCTATCTTCAGCTTTATGATTTTGACCCAAAATTTACCCTTCAATAGCATGTTTCCTTGACAAAACTTTTTCACTGCAGTTTCAATGTCTTCTATGGTATAATAAAGCAAAGTACTCACATTTCCATGTGAGACAGATCCATGATGTTGAAATCTGAATGTTTGGACTATTTATTGAATGCACTGTTAATTGCATCTCTAATCTAATTTAATTGCCACATTAACATGGCTTTTAGAAAAAGAAAGGAACGAGTCCTGTAGCTCAACACAAATCATTCCTACTTGGCTCTATTTTATATTATTTGTAAAAGTAATTTGTTTTTATAGTATAGGTGTATATAAAACATGCATTTCTCTGGATATATTTTTGCACATGCGTAGTTTGCCACCATGCTGTGATTTTCCTCTGTACTTTTTTTATGATCTCTGAGTTGTGATCTCTTTCCCAATAGGGAGTTCAAGCACATCTGTGAGAGTGCCTCCACGTTTCTGTAAACACCTATGTTATCTCTACACAAAAATTCTATGTCTCAAAATGGACAAAGGATAAAAAAACAGAAGGCATAATGCATGGATTCCCAAACTGATATTCTCCAGGCTTTGGTATTCCCAGCTGCAAGGTCGCTCAGGCAAATCTACCCCCTCCTCACTAACCTTTCAATTTTAACCCTTTCCTCCCAACACCAGTAAACCAAAGTACAATTAGTCTTAAATACGTCCTTCTTAAAATGTATGTTATCAAGCAGTGATAAAGCAGTGAAGAACAAAAGGAATGAATTTTCTTAGATTTGTTTACCATTGCACTTAAAAGTGCTTCATAACTTTCTCATAGCTCAGACGTCGTCATTATGGGTTCCAGCTATGGTTTGCTTTTCT
>VZTX01019653.1:0-16991 GCA_013400915.1 Pardalotus punctatus | reverse complement strand
TTATTTTTTTTTTTTTTTTTTAAACAGCGCATTAATGTTCCCCAAGACTTCGTATTAACTCGAGAATCACCGAAGGTCGATTTGTAAGTGTCTGGACACTATAAAAGTGTTTGTAAAGCAAAGTCAGTTGCGTGCATTAAAATAAGGAGGTTCCTTTGTGGGATTTCATGCCAGGCCAGGAGCCCTTTTAAATGCTATTCAACGGCCTCATTAGAAGGAGCTAACAGGAGTCAGGCCTCCTCTTTAACCCCCCTCCTCCCCTCAAATCAGCCCTTTAATACATAGGCTGGCAGATTAGGGGCTTTTAAAAGCTGGCTCTGTCCCGGAGAGCCGCTTTCCTATCCTGCTATTGTGACAGCTCTTCCCTGCTATCAATTACATCCCACCCCGAGCTGCCCGAGCGCTCCCGCCCTCCTCAGAGCCCCTCCGGCCGCTCCTGAGCCCGGACAGCCCCGTGTCTCCCCGGGCACCCCTCCGGCCCCGAAGGGAGCATCCCTTCCCTTCCCTTCTCCTCTGTGTCCCGCCGAAAAAAATTAAAAATAGTACGGCTGGCCCCGAAAATCCGTTTCCGAATAGATTAACAACCCCTCCTGTGTTAACACCAGCTCTGTTCTTTTTCTTATTAGATGGAGGAGATGAAGGAGGCGGTGGCGGGGGAAGGTTGGTCACCATTATCTGCGCTCCACATGTTCTCTGTGGGTATATATAAAATATAGGAATGGAGTCCCCTTTAAGTAGTCCTTTTATGACTTGTTTTAACAGAAAACACAGAAGAAGCCAATGTTTGATATTACAATATAAAACACATTTGTGGTATGCTAGGGGCTGGCTTGTTCCTCCCTCCTTCCCCCAGTTCTGTTCCTCACCCAAATCTGGTCCAGACCCCACCCCTCTCACTCCAGGGGGCACAAATCTTCCACCTGAAATCTGGTCCTGCCGGGTCCAGAGCCACGCAGAGGTTCAGGCTCTTGAAGGAGAATTTGGGCTTGCCTCTCACCAAAATATGAACCTCCAGTCCTTTATTTTTATTATTGCTACTAGGCATGATGCTGGAGTCATAATTCTCCATTCCTGTGAGGCCCTGGATTCAAAAAACCTATGGGAGCCTCATAGAACAGAACTACTTATAAATCTGAAACCAAAGCCAAACGTGCCCTAATAAAAACCAACCCAGTGCAAAAATCTGGTGGAGAAACAGCAAATCCATTCTAGCTCCAAACCCCCAGTCCATCGTGACATAATAATTAAGAAGAACCCCAGGCTGGCCACAAATACAGCCCAAAAATGCCATTTTCAGGCTTGGATGTGTGGGCAGAAGTGTTAAGAGAAAAAAGCACAGATGAGAACTCACTTGGGGCACTTGGTTTGGCGAAGGCTCCCAGAGCCAGGCCTCAAAAGTGACATTTCATAGAGGATGAGGGCTCATCTCTGCTCTAAAACTAAACTCAGCCTCCCTAGGAAAGTCTGAAATTCTATTTTTAATTCAGAATCCCGAGATTCTCCTCCTCTTACACCGGGACAAATCTTGAGGGCGGAATCAGAGCCAATTACAAGCCATACCTTGTCATGGAAATGAAATAGGTTTTGTGACACAGAGGATTAGAGCAAAGTCTCTTTTCATCCAAGGGAGGAAAATCCCTGAAGATCAGCCCATGAGGAAGCCCTGGGAGGTTCAGACACCACTGAGGACATTGGGGCAAAGCACAGCAGCGTTTTCACTCATCCTCCCCCAGAACTTGTTCCTGCAGTGGGAAGGGATCCTGCTGCAGGTGAAGTGTCCCAGGGCATGGGAAATCACCATCACTCGGGGTTTATGCCGGCCCTAAAGAAGAGCAGCCCTTCCAGTCCCCTGCCCTCACAGGGAAACACAATTCCTGCTTTCCAGGGCCAAATATTCCTTTGTGTTCCCGTGAGCCTGGCACCCGCGCCCTGCTGACAGTCACGTCTTAGCCTGGAAGGCCCCAAATCAGCAAGGCACCCCATCAGCAAACCACTTCAGCACCTGCTTCACTTTGGGGCCGGATTAAAACAGCCTCCAGAACATGCTTTCAATTTATTAATAGTTTAAAGCAGCAGGAACACATTGCAGGGGGTGGAATTTAAAAACTAGGCTGCGCTGGGATTGGTATGGGGGGAAACGACATAATAATCCAAAAGATAATTATTTAGTTAGGGAGGAAAAAAACAAAAGATGAAAAAGTAAAAATATTAAAGTCTCCTGAAATAGATATATTTTAAAAGAAGTGGCTCTGCCTGCCCCTTCCCCCACCAGCATATTTCAAGCACTTTGGATGTTTGTGTCTGTCTTCCTTTCAAGGAACCCCGAGCACATGAATGGGCAGAGCAGCAGAATGAATGGGACACTTCAAAGAAAATGAAAACCATTACTGGGAAATCTGTTTATAGAGAGAATGAATGATTATGAGAGAAGATGCCAGCAGAGAGAGAACACAAGTGAGGGTGCTCTCTGCACAGTGCACGGCATAACTCAGGGGGGTGCAGACATCTCACCCTCAGATAAATTCTGGGTTAAAAGCCCCCCTTCCACTGTTCCCAGCAAGCCCAGAGCCCCCTCCAACACCACAGGGAATGGCAGCATTCCCAAGCCCCCCATGCACCTGCTCCTGAGCCCCCAGTGGGGTGATCCCCCCCTCCCTCCCAGTGTCAAGATAGGATACGAAAAGAAATTATTTCCATTGCCTGGTGCAGATGAGGAATGGATAAACAACACGTCACTCACGTCCCAAGTGGGTAAACTCCATTTACCCTCGACACCACCGCGCTGAGACCCTGCCCTGGGAACTGCAGATTTTATCTGAACCTCACAACATTCTCCCAGAGTCTCATCCATCTCCGCTCCTGCCTCGTGCTCGCTTTGCAGAGCTCCCTCCATTGCATGTGTGCTGCCTGCACTGGTTCGGCACTGGTTTGGCATTGGTTCAGCACTGGTTCGGAACTGGTTTAGCATTGGTTTGGCACTGGTTCGGAACTGGTTTGGCATTGGTTTGGCACTGGTTCAGAATTGGTTTCTCTGGCACCAGATGCAGCCTCTTCCAAATCCACCCAACCCAAGCGGCAGCAGCCAAATCAGCACCTGGGCAACTTTTTTTGGGGAAAAATGGGAATGTAAATGTCCGGCTTTTCCCATCTTGGCACTGATGGCACAATCTTCCCTAGAGATTTCTATCCTCCATTCAGCATCCCGAGGCAGAACAAACAGCAAGGCCCTATTTAGAACCAGAACCTCGAAGAACCAGGAGAAAACAGCCCTCAACCACCTCTGTTGTTTTTGGCAGGGAGAGGCAGAAAATATTTGTCCTTCTTCGAATGCTGGGAATATTTGTGCCGTGAGCAGCATGGTTTTCCCAGCGCTCTCTGGAGACAAACACCAGCATCCCTGGGGCTGGGGCAGAGGAATGGGGGATGCAAACCTCAGATCTCCAGGAGTGGTGCTAACACAGCATCATCTCAAACTTTGGAGGGGTTTGAACCTTTGGTTTGGATCAAAAGCAGTGATGGGCTTGGGGGTCTGGAGAACAACAACAAAAAAACCCCCTTTGTGAGGTTTGAGGTGAAGTTTGGTGCTGGCTGGCTGTAGGAATTGTAGATTCCCACGTTTTTGTGGTTGATCTCAAAATTGTGTTGGTCCAATCCCTGCTTTCCTGGTGCCGGAGCTCCCTGCCTGGACAGAGGTGCTGTAGGACATGATGGAGCCACAAGTTTTTCCCAGTTTCTCTGACTTGGGAGGAAAATCCTTCCTATACATACCCAGGACAACAGAAAATCCCAAGGAAGTTCAGTGCCTTCACAATGGAATGATCCATGACCCTCAGGGTCAGTTTAGCAGCACAAAGGCAGAGCTGGGACTCCAAGACCTCCAAAGACCCCCCCAAAAAAGCAAAATCTGGTGTGTCCCTGGTAAATGCAGCTGGGAAGCTGCTTGGAGCCTTCCCTCAGAGCCTCTCCTGCCCTTGCATCCCTCCGTTCCTCCCCTCTCCACGGGAGCTCCCCTTGGGCAGCGGCTCAGAGCCGGATCAGATCAGGGCTCTTTGGGAAGAGGTGGGCACCGTCACCTCCCTGCCACTTCAATCACCTCCCATTACAATTTGGGCTGGAATAATCCACAGTGAAGCCTGGAATGAGTTCCAGCAGGGCGTGAAGGCAGCAGCAGCAATGCCAGGCAGCTTTCAGTGCCTCGTTCCGGCTGCTCCTCTCAAGGGAAGGACAGGGGGCACAAGGCACTGATGGATTCCCCCTTGCAGGGCTCATTTCTCACATTTAATCCCCCAGCCTCTCACCAAAGCAGGAATAATTAGAATTATTCTATGTATATGGTATATACATACAATATACTGTGTAGGTAGACATCTACAGAGATTTTTTTCACCTATTCTTATCCATTTAAATATTTGATTGAAGCTGCCCAGTTTTATAGATCAACATAAAAAGTGTCCCAGTTTTATAGATAAAAATAAAAAATGTCCTTTCCGTCTCCGTGTCTGAATACACATGGGAACAAGATACAAAAGAGAAAAAATATCCCTGAAACTGCACAGCTGTCCCACTTCCTCTTCTGAGCTTCGGGTGCCAACAGCCAAAATCCTCAATTCCTGTCCCAAGGAACACGTCCAGCTCCTATAAAGAGACCCTAGGAATAAGAAGGCCCTGCAACATTTCAGCTGCAGGTTCCCAGGTTTTCATGCACATAAAGCACGTGGTCTCAAAACTGTGTTGGTCTAATCCCTGTTTTCCCTGTGCCAGAGCTCCCTGCCTGGACAGAGTGTAGGATGTGAAGGAGCCACCAGTTTTTCTTGGGAGAAAAGACTGACCATCAGCTGGGACCATAACACCAGTGACAATCCAATGGGAAAAAGGGAAACACAAGAACTTCCCATCCCTTATTCCAGGACAAGCTCCCCACTGACCACACAGGCGTGGGGAAATCTGCCAGGCAAAGCCCCACAATCCCAAAGCCCTCAGGCTTCACTCCCATGGTTTACCATGATGTCACCAAAGCCCCCGGCCGTGTGTTTATCTAACAGAATAAAGGATAGGGAACCGCAAACGGCACAATTACAAATATGTCTGCAGAGGTGACATCCTAACAAATGAGATGAGAGCAGAGCTCTGGTGACTTCTGGCGTCATCACCATCCCTGGATGGATGCACAACCTTGGATACAATTCCACAGCTTTTTTTGGGGGCGATTGTGTGGCTTTTCAAAAATTTTAAATAAAGAATAAAAGGCACTCAGTCTGATTTCTCTCCATCACACTTGCCCCTGAATGGGTCAGCTCCCATATTTATTCTCTCTGTTTCTGTCAAGTCTTATCCTAAAGATAATATTCTCAAAAAAAAAAAAAAAAAAAAAGAAATAAAAATTTTAGATAATTAAGTAAACTTTTTCTGCATGACAACCATAAAAGGATATGAGGACATGAGCAAATTATTTGGTTTGTACCTAAGCAGTTTTTGAAGGGCATCAAAGAATGAGGGAAAGCAATCAGATTTTATGTTAACACAGTGTTTTAGTTTCAATCTGACTTGGAGGGATGCTAAGCATCCCCAGGTTTCATTCATTTTGGGGAAATACTGGGAGGATCAGGATTGCAGGCCACCCTTAAAAAAGCAAGGATTGAAGGAAAAAATCCCAGAAACCCCAAATCTATGGCATAGATGCCAAAGCACAACTAGAGGGAAAAGCAATCAGTGAAATCCAGGGTTGGGAGTCACTTTAATCCCTGTAAATTTTAATTTGCACCCAAAGCTGCTGCAGCACGTGGCTAACGCTGAGCTCTTGGGTGCTGCTGCCAGAAGGGCTCAGAACAGCACAAAACCCCCATTGCAGCAAAGTTCAGCAGCACTTGGGATGCTCCTGTTCCTCGGAAATCCCGATTTGAAGTTGGGGAAGAAGCCCTGGAAGGCAGAGCCTCTCCTGCCACAAACAGCAACATCCCCAAGGGAAAATAAACTTCCCCCTGTCCCTCCAGGCTGGAGAGGGAGGAGTGGGAGGCAGGAATTGGCCCACAGGGTAAAGCTTGGGGTGGAAAGCCTTTGCCCCAAGTCACAGGAGCACAGCTGGGTCCACACCCGTGCAGGAAAGTGAATTTACTGACAACAGCTTTCCTTTTCTTATGAGGTTTTGGGTTGTTTTTTTTCAGTCCACAGAGCCAGTTCTGCAGGCCATATGCTGGCCTGAGTCTTGGGAGGCCAAAGCAGCATTTCCTTCCCCCCACAGAGACTTCCTAGAGGAGACAGGAATGTCCTACAGCACCTCTGTCCAGGTAGGGAGCTCCAAGCACAGGGAAAACAGGGATTAGACCAACACAGGTTTGAGACCACGCATGAAAACCTGGGAATCCACAATTTCTGCAGCCAGCCAGCACCAAACTTCACCTCAAACCTCACAAAGGGGGTTTTTTTGTTGTTGTTCTCCAGACCCCCAAGCCCATCACTGCTTTTGATCCAAGCCAAAGGTTCAAGCCCCTCCAAACTTTGAGCAAAGCTTTGCTCTGGGATGCGAGCTCTGAGGCTGGGCTTTTCATGGTGTATTTACTGATGAGGTGAAATATGAATCTGGTTTTGACTTTAAAAAGCCAATTGTATTTTGGGGGCGGAGGGAGGGGGGAAGGGGTGCTCTGACCTGACCCGCTAATCTCTTTTTCTTCCTTTAAAGTTGTCTTCTAAATCTGAACATTAAAGGTGATTAGATACCTAAGGGACTTCCCATGTCATTAGTTAATACTTTAGAGCTTGTTTTGGTTCCAGCTCGCAGCAACGCAGAGCCCTTTGGATAATACATCACCCTGCTCAAATATGCCTGCACAGTCTCCAGATGAAATACCCCACCCGTGTCTGCCTCTGCACAGCTCGCAGATCCGAGGGGTCGGAGACGAGTTTAATTTAAAGATGAGCCGCCCCTGGGCTGCCAAAGGAAATGGCGTGTCAGCTACGTCAAAAATAGATACTGTTGTGCAGATATATGGGGGGAGAGATGGACGCTGCCAGTGCTATCAATTACCTGGATTGCCTTTAAATGTCAAAGCAAATCCTTACCCATTCCTTCTCCAAAACCTAAATCACCCAGAGAGACAAGGTCGACCCGAGCGGGCTGGAATGCTGGGAGAGGGAAACACGGACGCGGCGTTGCGTGTGTGAGGGGATAATTTGTGTGCACACACGGACTGGGGGAGCATGGAAAGCATATTGGCTCGGGGGGTTCAAACTGGGAACCGGCAGTGCTGGGTTTTCAGGTGCCACCAAAACCAGCGGTCCCCGAAAGAAAGATCCTGTCCGAGTCAGCAGAAGTGGCCTCCCGGACAAAATGCCTTTAAAATTCTCCTGCTGCTCCTATTTTTGCACTGTTAAAGGTTTTTTCCCTGTGGGGTTTTAGGTGCCTTTGACAGATTCAAAAGCAACCCCACAAATATGAAGGGTTTTTGGGCAAGGCCAGAGAAGTCTCTGTGCGGATCCTTTTCCCTCTTGCTGCTGAGCAAATAACGCAACAGAACACGTGCACCCACGTATCTGCATCCTTCATGGGCAGAGCTCCTGGGGAACAGCCTGAAACCATCCCTTGGGAAGGGCCCCAGCCCTTTTGGGAACAGGATGTGGGGAAATCGAGGAGTGGGGGAAAAGGGGAAATCATCAAATCCTACAGGTGGGTAAATAAAAGGAGACACGGTTTATTACAATAGCCAGGCAAAACATAAGGTTTGAGCTCGGTCTCTTAAGAAATGAGGTTTCTGCAGTCAGGCTGCACGTGGGATACATATATAAAATATAAATAAAACAAACATATTCATCTCCCCCGTCTCCAATAACTTCCAAACTTGTTGGCCAATTCCAACCCAGTGTGCTGGAGGGGGCAGAGGTCTCACCGTTCCTACAAGTTTTATGAAAATAGGGCCCTCTCCCGTGCCCTGAGACCTATTAATGCCCCACACTGAAAGAAATTGTTGAGCTCACGTTGCAGCTTATTAGGAATATTATTGGACACGGGAGAATCCGCAGGGGAGGGAGGAATATTAAGAAGGCCCCAACGGCAGGAAAAGCTTCAGTTGGAGTTTGCACCTTCTCAGACACCAGAGGATCCAACCACAAGACACCAACTGCTTGAAACCCCCCAGTTCACTGCATCCCCTGCTAAGAACCACTTCTTTCACATAAAGATATTCTGTGTATTCCCAGCCTGGCCTCCCGAATCCGTGCCAGCCAATTAAGCCAAGCTGTAATTTACAGCTCCCTGCTTCCCTCTCCGTCTTCCTAGGAGGGATTTGTGAGCGCTGCCGGGACACAGAGAGCAGGAATGCGCTCGCAGGGTGCATTTATCACCTGCATTTTCAGCGGGGGCACTGATTTCGGTGCTCTTCTTCCTTCAACAGGATCATCTCCTCTAGATAACTGCACGCCAGACCAGACGTACATTAAGCACTGATTCCAGCATCCCAGGGCCCGGTCGCTTCCCAGGCACAGGATGGAGGGTAAAAATGTAAAGAATTCCAGATAAACACTTTTGGAAAGCCACTTAAAGCTACTGGACAGATGGAGGCGAGGAAGGCAGGGGAATATTTCTGTGGGGAACAGACAAAGAGGGACATTGCTCATCTCTTGTGTGAGCTGCCCACCAGCAGTTCCAAACACGGAGTTTTGGAGACCCTCAAGTACCAGAGACCAGGAAAAGGAGCCCTAAAAGAGCAGGGAAGCCACAGAGCATGGATCAGATCTGCATTAAGGCTTGCCCAACAGCTGTCACTGGTTTAGTTCCATTGGTTTGGCAAATTTTGGGGAATGCTCAGCACGAGGGGGATAAGGCTCCCATGGCAGGGACTGCGCATTTTTAGTATCACGTGACCAAGAACATCCCAAGACAAAGACAATCCACCTGGAAGGTTTCCCTCCCTTCCCAAAGGGAGATAAAATAGCTGATAATAGCTCAAACACAGCCCTGACCTGCTCCCAGTCCTACAAACCCAACTCCAGCATCACCAGGCAGCTTCTCCAAACATTCCAGATTGTCTCCTTTCCTACCCATCCCCACAGCTCCCTCCTTCAGGGGCTCTCTGCCTGCTTCCACCAAGCTGGACTCCATAGGGTGCTTTCAGAGCAAAATAAGAGATAACTTTGGCTCTGCCAGCAGAGTCAGGGTGAGTCAAGTGGCTGTAGGGACACGTCAAGGAGTCAGGAAAGAGCTGAGACAAGGAAGGAGCTGCCCAAAGTGGCTCTGAGAAAAACCTCCCCTTCCCACCAAGTGGAGGATGAAAAGATGATTCTGGGAAGCAGAGGCCCATTCCTGCACCAAAGCACCAGGCTGGGTGATCCCGTGGGAACTGAGATGCCACTGATTCCTGCAGGGCTGGGATCCCATCCTTCTTTTTCTCCCCAAATTCCTCCTGGGATCCCATCTTTCCTTTTCCTGCACCAAATTCCTCCTGGGATCCCATTGTTCCTTTTCTCCCCAGATTTCTCGTGGGATCCCATCCTTCCTTTTTCTCCCCAGATTTCTCATGGGATCTCATCCTTCCTTTTTCTCCCCAGATTCCTCATGGGATCTCATCCTTCCTTTTTCTCCCCAGATTCCTCATGGGATCTCATCCTTCCTTTTTCTCCCCAGATTCCTCCCGGGATCCCATCCTTCCCTTTCTCCCCAAATTCCTCCCGAGATCCCATCCTTTCTTTTCTCCCCAAATTCCTCCTGGGATCCCACCTTTCCTTTTCCTGCACCAAATTGCTCATGGGATCCCATCTTTCCTTTTCTCCCCAGATTCTTCATGGGATCTCATCCTTCCTTTTCCTATGCCAAATTCCTCCCGAGATCCCATCCTTTCTTTTCTCCCCAAATTCCTCCTGGGATCCCATTGTTCCTTTTCTCCCCAAATTCCTCTGCCAAGCCCACCAGCCCTGCAAAGTGCAGCAGAATCTGGTCAGAGCCACCTGCCCTGAGCACCGTGGGCTCCGTTCCAGCCTCCAGCAGCCATTTTTGGGGTCAATGGGAAGTTCAGCTCGGCCCTCAGGAGAGGGGAACTTACCCATCCAATTAACACCCCAAACACTGCTGCTTCTCATGGCTGCAGCCCCCGTGGTGTTGGGGTCTCTATGAATAATTGATGGCCAGATGGGGCTGTGGTTATCAGCATGACTGGAATATTGTGCTGGAAAGAAATGTCCAACCCACGAGGAACAGAGAATTCCAGGAGCTGCTGTCACACTCCTGCAGCTCCTTCCAGCCCAGCATGGTCTACAAGCATTTCATGGGCTCAGTCCTGCACTGGAGGAGTTGCAATTTCCCCAAGAATGCCTGGAATTTCCCCCTTTATGCAACACACGTTTGCAGGTTCCCGCTTTGATGAGGGAATATCTTCATTTTCCAGGGGAGTATTCCCACACACGCGCTGTCTCTTTGAACAGCCCAAGCCACCACCTTAAACCCAAGGCAGATGAATTACCCTTCTTCCTTCCCAGGGCCTCTAAAACCCTGAGATTTTTTATTTTTTTTTTTAAAGTGTGCATGTTTTGATTTAAACCTCAGAGCTGGCTCTGTCTTTTCTTCACTTGCTTATTTGCCACTTTGCAGGAAGTGCTGGGTTTTGCCAACTGGAAAAAAAAAACCCTATTTTTTGTTATTATTATTAAATTATCAAAGCTTCACCTTATTTTGCAAGCGTTTCTTGGTTTATTACCAGAGATGGGGGTTGATTTAATGTTACGTTATTTGATAAATGGCAATCTAAGGAGGGAGACATTTCAGACTTGGAATTCAAGTTTCATGCTTCAATAAAAAAATTTTAATCTCTGGAGAGATCCTTTTTTATTTGTGCTTTTAGTTTTAAACAAACTGAGCATCTTAAGGCAACTTCTCCAACCTGAGTGCTGGATTTTTTCTGGAATAAACCCAGTGCATTTAAAGACGAATAAAGAGATGGTCAACAAAGTAATTTTTCTCCTGGGGCACCCTCCTAGGAAGAGCAGGGATTGCCTTCCCTGGAGCACCTCCTGGTTGCTCATCCCCAGGAGTTTCTTCTGGAAATTTTAAGGATCCCACTGATCACCGAGGGAAATCTCCAGGCCAGACTTTGCACCAGCCTGAGGAACAAACCCCTCAGTTTGGGGGTGGGAAATGAGGAAGGGAAGAATTTCGGGGCGCAGGGCTTCAAGCAGCAACGCCCAAAGCTCAGCCTATCCCAGCCTCACGTTTTACGGAAAACCAGGCTTTGACACAACCACGCAGGTCCTTTCTCCCCTTTCAAAGGTTTCTCCCGGGCCGTTTCGGAGCCCCCGAGCGCATTGGGGTCCCTGCGCACAGCGGGATTAGCAGTCAGAGCACTGCCATCAGCAGGGGAAGGAGCAGAACTGCGGGGAGCGGCCAGGGATGGAGGCTCCAAGCCCCACAGCTCTGCGTTTGCTGCTCAGCACCATCTGCTTTCCTGAAGAACTGCGAGTTCTCAGTAGACTTCATATTTAAATGTCAAAAATATCGTCTCTCTCTACCTGCAAATTCTTGTCAACCTCCCTGCTCCATCCCCAGCTCAGGGGCTCTTATTCCAAGACAAAAAGAATCCTTCCAGACATAACATTTCTTGAGACTTCCCATCTGCAGATCTCAAAGCGCGGTGGATCAAACTCAAATCGAGGTTTGCCTTGGCCTCAGCACGAAATGTCAGGCGGAGGATGAAGGCAGAGCCTTCCTAGGAACACATCCCAGCCCAGCCAAGCCCTCATCCCAGCTCAACACCCCAGCCAGTGTCAGGAAGGGATCAGAAAACAGGATTTTTCTCTCCAAAAAGAGATGCCAGGGTGTTGATTTCATTTCCTCCTGATTTCAGGTTGAAAGGGAAAAAAAATAATAAAAGTCAAAATCTTGAGATATTTTGCAGAGTGGAAATTCTGAGATATTCCAAGGTAGAACTATTTACTTCAATATGCAGCCCCAAAATCAGAACCAAATTGAGTCAGAATAAGTACGAGGTCAAAGTGAACGGGCAAAATAAGCATTTTCGTTTCCAACTTTTTTTGAATTTCCTCTGACACCCAGGTGAAGGGGGATACATTCCTGCAGCACCTTCCTCCACAGGCAATACAGCCACTAATTCTTAGGAAAACCTCTCCTTGTCACCATTTGGGACAGGGAAACAAAGTTTTTCCTGCTCAAAATAAATTCAGGGAAATGAGACAGAAACTGTAACCTCTCAACCAGGACAAAATACACAAAATACAAATTTGAAATCAGGCTTCGAACGAAGAAAAAAGGGATACACAGGGGAGTTATCTCTGGCATTCAGGATACAAAAACCATATTCCCTGGAAGAGCTGGGACTCTTAACAGGACTGAAGGCAGATGAGCAAAATCCAACAGAACTGTGAAAGCTGAAAGGAGAAAAGTCCCCTGGTAGGAAAGAAAATCAGCACAAAGCGGCGATGCTGGGGGTGCGCCATTCTGGCCTTGTCTGAAGCCCCAGGGCGCTGATTTATGATTAAAATGGAGGGGCAGAGCAGGAAAAGTTCCTTTTCCCGGTGTCCGCAGCGCTGGGATGGTTCGGGAGCATCGCCCCGAAATCCGCATCCTTCCAGCGCCCTCTCGTGGCCGCCGCTCCCGCTGCAGCCCCGGGGCCGCGCGGTCCAAGGGGACACGGGAACGATCCAGGGATGCTGGCAGGGCACGGACCTTGCTGAAGGACGGCGAGATACGGCACAGAATCCAAAAATGTACAGAATTCCTCCTCTCTGAGCGGGCTTATCTCTTGTCGGAGCAGCTCGGGGCCTCACTTCCTGCAGCAGTGACTTTTGGCACCTCGTTAAATCTCATTTTTTAAAAAACCCTTTTCCCACCTGCTTTCTCACGGAGCCAGCAAGGAGCCAAACCTCGGAGTATTAATCCCTTCCCGAGCAGCAATAATTTCATTTTGTGCCGCACACCAAGCAGGAAGCAGGGTCCTCATGGCAGGAAAAGTGAGCAAATCCCTTCAAAACCATCAACATTCACAGCCTTTCTAATGCAGGATTTTACCTCTTCTTTCAGCCTGTTTTGATGACTTGCTCTATTTCCACAGCAAGCAGGCCCAAAAAAATACCCTGCCTCTGAATTTCTATTTTGTTCTAGTAACATCAGCATTATGTGATCCCCAGTGAACTCTAAACAATCCCTTTGTTCCTTCAGATCCATGGCAGAGTAATTCCAGACTAAGAGTCAAGAGAACACCTTAAATCCAAACCTAATCCTGTTCTTTTGGAAGTGCTTGGCTCAAGATTTACCCCCAGAAAGAACAGACCCCCATGCTAACCTAGCAGGACTTCCCATGCTGAAAACATCCCCGTGCCATCTCTCCTGGACGTGGCTTTTCCATACACATCAAGATCAAAATTCTTCTCTGCAGTTCAAGTGTTATATTCCCAAATATTGCAGGGATGTTATTATTCTGCACTCATGACAACTGCAATTTACTCTTCAAAATAATCCACATTAATGATGACGGACTAGAAATTATGGGAAGAGAGTGGGAGCCACTCCAGGCAAAACTGCTTTCCTCCACAGCGGTCCAAAGACCCCAAGGAAAACCAGAAGAGTAAAAAAACTTAATTCCTTTGGATTGCCCCCATTCTTGGCTCCTCCAGAAAGGCTCAGGGTGAATTTGATTCTACTGCAGCACTTCCCTGACATCGTTCCCTACACTCAAAATTATTCTGCAGTGTGAAACAGGTTGGCTTCGCTCTGGGTTCCTGCTGAATGGCAAAATTCTGCATGAGGGAAAGGATTAGGGTTTGGGTTTGTGCCTGTTACCTCATGCTCTGGTCCTGTAAGGCTGGGGGAAGGAGTGAATCTTTGGATTTGACAGTTTTAAGGATTATTTTTAGCTTCCCTCTCCTGTACCCCTGACTCTAAGAAAGAAACAGGGAAAGGATCACATATTTGCCTTTCTTCTGCCAGCTGGCAACACCTTGGCATCCCAAACCCCCCACATTTCCCCTGAAATACATAATTCCCTGCTAGACAGGGCTGGATGATGGCCTCGTTCACCTGACCTGAGTGCAGAACAGCACAGAGCCAGCATGTGAGTGGAAAAGCCACACTTTTCACCCCTCAGCCAACCCTGGACAACCAAGATCCAAGCCCAGGTTTGAGTGACAGGAGAAAAACCCTCCCTGCCATGATCCCATGTGCAGCCAGCAGAAAATCCAGCCAGGAGGAGCAGGAGTGGGAACAGGAGCTCTGCAGAGCCAGACCTGCAATGCCAGTTGTGCAGCACCGCAGCACAGAGCTGAGCCTAAGGCTACACTCTCCCTGCTCCCCAAATCTCCCCGTTTTATGCATTTCTTCCAAACTTTGATGAAGGATCTATCCCTCAGATCCAAATCCCTGCCTGAGGCGCCGCAGGACAGAGTGAAAGTTGCTTTCTGAGGCTGGATTTCTCCATCTCCAGCCTGTTTGTGCTGTCCCACCCACCTGCCAGCCCTTGCCAGGAACATGGCTTTCTGCAAGCTCATTCTTGTGCGAGGCAGAGCCTTGCAAAAGGCAGAAAATGTGCTTTGTTCCCGAGTTCCGCCTCGCTGAAGGTTAGAGGTGGAGCGAGAGGATGTGCCCAGGGAAACCTGGCTTCAAACAGCCACTGCCACATTCTCTGGGCCTTTTCCAGCCACACAAGACAGGCAGGGAGGAGAGGAGATGCTCCCAGGCACTGCTGGAAGCACTGACCTGCCGGGAAAACGCCAGGGAAATGCCAGGAGGAAGGAGATGCTTTATTCGCAGTCTTGTCTCCCAGCTCCTGGGCCTCCACACAGGTTCCCCTGTTGTGCCACAAACACAAAGTGTTTCCACTGCACAAATGGATCAGAATTCCTCGCTACGGTTTGAGTGTTATATTCTTAAATATTGTCTGCATTCGTGACAATTGCAATTTGCTGCACTTCAAAATAATCCACATGAGTGCCAAGGGATGTTGAGGGGAAGAAAATGGGAGCCACTCCAGGCAAAACTGCTATGTGACCTCAGCTGAGTCCCTGCTGTGCCACCAGGCTCTCAGGAGGGTGAGAACAGCCCAAACCCTTCAGGACAGTGACTGCCTCACACCGAGTTCCATCCCAGTGAAACCTGCCAATGCCCAGCCCAACCAATCATTTTGATCATTTTGAGGTAAAAACTCTTTCCCCAGCCAGCTGGGGAAGCCCTTTGGGAAGGAGGAGGAACACCTTTGAGCTGCCTGGTGAGGCTGGAGGGACGGGCACCAAGGGGCAGAGGAGCTCTGTGACACGGGGCTGCTCCCCAGGCACAGCTCTGACAGCTCCAGCACTTTGCCAGGCTTGCAGCTGGCACAGACAGGCCAAGGGATTCTCCTCCCTCTCCTTCTCCCTCCTCCCAATGCTGGAAGGGAGCAGATGCTCCTTGCAGGCAGCTCAAGGGCCGAGGTGGGCGTGCCAAGCTCCAGCTCACCCACAGCCCTTCCATCTGCCTTGCCAGCACAGAAATCCCAGGTGAGACATGAAAAGCAAATGCCATAAACCAGCTTGGAACCAGAGCCCTGTGAAAGCAGAGCTCCCAAAAGGGAATTCCTATTGAAAGAGAGGGGCTTTAAGGCCCCTTTTTGGGACCAGACCTGACACCAGCACTCACTTGGCTCCTCTCCATTACAACTGGTTGTATCTGTGCCATTCCTGCAGACTGAACTCATGACAGTGACAAAAAGACAATCCCAGGGGTAAAAGAGGGAATCAGAGTGGCCATAGATGCAGCACAAGGAACACAAACACCAGGACACTGCCCTTGGATTCTCATACCAGGCTGGCTGAGGCTGCTTTAAACATCTCTGCTTTTTAATTACATGTTTGTTAATGTCCCCACCCTGCTCTGTGACTCATGGCTTGGGTTGCTGAGCAGAGCAGGGATTCCCAGCATTGCTGGAGATGGAGGTAACACCACCAGTATCAGACTCCACACAAAATAAGGACAAATTCCCCTGGCTGCACAGCAAAGGTGCAGACACAGGGAAATGTTTCATTTAAAGAAGTGGCTTAGGTACAGTCAGCATTAAAATTCATCTCAAGGCTCTACTGTTGCGCCATGTGAGAAAATTCAGCTCTCCAAGGTCTAAAAGTTTCTTAATCAGACTCAGGGCTGGTTGAACACCCTGCTTTGGCAGGGTGTTGCCAAAGTGATGCTTTACCAGAGGATACTCCAAAAGAGCATTCCCCCATCCTCTCACCCCCAGCTGCTCTTGCAGTAAATTCCCATCTCCTGCAGCTCTCCAGAGAGAGATCCAGGACCCATTGATTAAACTTTGGGCATCTTCCCCTAACCACGCTGCTTCCAAACAAGCTAAGAGGCAGAAATCAAAGCTATTTTCATTCCTGGCTTCAAAGAGGATACTCCAAACAAAGGGAAACACTTGAATAAAGCGTGCATAAACAGGGAGCATCTGGTCTTTCCCCAGCAGCACCGAGCCTTGAGACAGAAACGCAAGAAAAACTCTCCCAGTGAAGGCAGGTAACAAATAAAATGTCTTGTGTGGGTACAGCTGCACCTTAGAGCTCCTTGAGTGTTTCTCTGCTTCTTCTACAGAGGCAAAGCCCCCTGGAGAGCAACACACCCCTGGCTCAGCCCTTGGCGTTTGTGTCTTTGTTCCGTGGATCGGGCACGGGGGGAGGCAGGAACCAGCCGCTTCTCCCGGGATACACATCCTGCAACTTAATGGAAACGCTCCTCTGGGTCAAGCGGCAGAGCCAACTGCTCTCCTAATGCAGCTATCTTCATTTGGGGGAGGGAGGGAGAATCAATTAACAGCCCCGAGCGGGGCAGGCTCCTGGTGAGCGCTCACCTGGCAGAGCTCACTGCCGGCTTTTAGTGCCTCCACCCCACTGCTGCAACAGCTCTGCTGCAACCTCTGCCTCCGTCGGCAGCTCCCGGAAAGCTTCAGGGGGACATTTCGCCCTGCAAAAGCATTTGCTAAGCCAGCAGCGATGCCTTGAGGATTTTTTAGGTTTTATTTTTCATGTATCTGGAGTTT
>VZTX01019651.1:58906-179651 GCA_013400915.1 Pardalotus punctatus | reverse complement strand
AAAAAATTAAAAAAAAATTGAAACTTACACTTTTGTGCGTCCCCCTGACGCTGCGCGCTGACGTCACGGGCGCGGCGCGCCTCGCACGGGCACACGCGGAGCGGCCAAGCCAACCCGCCCGCCCGCCGCTCCAAGGCGCGGAGGGAGCCGCCGATGGAGCATGCGCGGGATTTTCGCGCCTTCTTCCGACTCTCCGCCCGCCCCGCGGTGCCGAGCGGTGCCCGCGGGTGCGGCCCCGCTGCCGGCGCGGAGCGGGAGCCGGCGGGGCAGAGCCGTGCGGTTTCGTTGCCACAACATCCTGCTGCCGGTGCTTCCTCATCGGGTTTTGTCCGGCCGTTACTCGAGCAAACTTTCGCTTGCAGCGATCGTTGCTAAAATTAGGGATTTTCCTCTGGGCGGTTACAGCTCTCAACCTTGCGCCCAAACCTAAAGCACCTCAGGGCTGTGCAGCCTCTGTGCGCAATGACAACCGCAGGAACAGAGCATGTTAGCGAGCTTTGTGTGACGTAATGACATAATTGTCTTGTAAGTTTTGGCCAAAAAAACCCCAACAAACCTGCAGCATGGCTAGTGGGGGGCTGGAAAGGCAGAGCCATAATGGTGGAAACTGCAGGAAAGCAAGGAAAGTTCAAGAGCTCTGTTGCTCATTGGGTTGGATGCAAGGCTGTTCGCTGGGGAGGAAGCTATACACACTTCTGCACGCAAGAACAAGCCTGCATGGTACAAGGTTGCTCGTAACGCAATGATGAAGTGGGGAGCCGGAAGTAAAAGGCTCGTTCTTTCGCTAAAATCATGCTGCTTCCTGGGAAAGAAGACTAGTTGGGAATAGAACACACGACCAGCAGAGCCACTATATTGCAACAGAGGACAAATCCAGCACAGAGAATGTTGGAGAAGATGCATTTCACGAGTCCAAGAGACTTGGATTCACTTACTTTTACACCCTACTCATTTTTCTTTTTTTTTTTTTCTTTTTTTAAATACATTGGATAGTTTGCTTTACAACAATAATTAAACACTCCGTTCATTTTCTTGATAAATAACAATCTTCGGAGCCTTTAATTAACAATAACCCCCCGCTTGCTGCTCTAGGGTTATGACTCCATTTCTTCATTCCTCTTGATTAAGCTTGACGGCAGTGGACATCGAAGAAAGACGGAGATAATGAAAATGTGTTTGTAATTTTATAACTTTTCAGAAAGCAGCAAAAACTTTCACACACAAACCCCATGAAGCAGCACAAGGCAGCTGTAGAAAAAAATGCTTCCTGAAAGACATCTCCAGTTGATGGTGCTGCTCTCCACCCTCCAGGTCATATATACTGTGCCTGAGGGTTCAAACTGTCTGTATCTCACGTCCCTACCCACCCACCTCCCACTCTTTTGTTTTACATTAACTCTTGTAGGAAAAAAACTTGCGAGTCAACTGAACAAGCACAAACAAGGAGTGTCCTAGTTTGTTAGAATTTATTTTGATCCATACTAACTGCCCAAGCATGCCCAACTCCTGGGTAGTGTTCTTTTTCTTCAGCCAAGGGTTGTTCACAACTAATTTTGTAGCAGAAAAAAAACTTTCAGCACTTCTCTAATCTCTGAGCACACCTGTTTCAGGTATTTTGGAGCTTCAGGATTTCGTTTCTTTGTAGTGGTGGAAGGCTATTCCACTTCACAACTGTTTTCTGGGGACTGCCTCCCCTTCTTAAGGGATGCTCAAAAAGCAGAATAGATCATAACTTTAAACAGCATCAGTGCAGAAGGACTACATGAGAGACACAAGGAAATTGTCTCAAGAGGTCATCTAGTCTATACGCAGAAAGCTACAACAGATGCCAGATGACATGCACATGAACTGGGAGCCACGCAATCTGAACACTGTGACCTGTGCAAGCTTCATGACTTAATTAAAGACGTAATACCAGCTGACCAACTTGTCAGCATCTGGCCTCATTGGGAGGTAGAATCTCCCAATTCTCAAATTTCTGCTCTATTTAAGGAAAGAAAAAGTACAGCTTGGTACCATAACTTAGAAAGTTTTTCTACTCCCTGATCTAGGTTTTGTCCCACATGGCAGGATCAGTTATCCCTAAGTCACTCTTGTCACACCATTGTCCAGTTTGTTGTCTCCAGCAAGCAGGAGGTTTCCCTAGTCCCACTGTCCTTGAAGTGTCAGTAAATCCAACCTGACAGTGGTAATTACTCAACAGAGGTGGTGGGAAAACCCAAGGAGCAAATCTCCTGGACTACTGAGTGAAGTTGATAGAGGCATGCCTTTCCCTTCTGCCTGTAAGGGTTGAGTGGGCTACACATCTGCGAGCCCTTAGGACATCCCACTGCTCGTCCTTCTCCCTTCACTAGTTGTGTTGGCCCCGTTGTCGGGTCATCAACAGCAGATGTCTGGTACTTTGCTGCTCCTTACGAGGTATTGCATTTCCCACAAAATAGTAATGCTGTTAGTGTGGCTTGCTTTTTTGTCGTTCAGGGATCCCATTTCCTCCACCATTGGCACTGCCCACGTGCTGGAACACTGCCAAGATTGGTTACAGAGCAGAACTAGGAATTCCTTGCCTAGACAAACCCCAGGAGTGTTTTTGTGGTTAGATTGTTCCTGGGTTCATTCCAACAGGCAAGACCACACTAGATTTCCCACCCCCTCCATCAAGCATCACCGTGCAGCACTATTCTGTCATACGAGGTACCACCTACATCTCTCTCTGCTTGCAAAGTTGAGGATGTCCAGCTGTAAAACAAGTGAAGTACAAGGCACTGTGAGGATGCTTTTCTTCATATTTGAGAACATCAGGAAATAAGAATTCTTACAGCTTTTAAAAGGCTACATAGCCCTGTGGACTAGTCCACCATTACCACATTCTTGAGCCATCCTAGACCTACATCAGTCACACCTGCAAGAAACCACCTCATGGCTACGACAAGATACCTTCCTACCGACAACCTGAAGCTGCCTGCTCTATATGGGATAAGCCACAAGTAGGGGGGTTGTGGGTCCATATATACCAGTCTGACCCCAGGGCCAGGGAAATGGCTCACAAAGGATAAGCACAGCCCACACTACCGGCTTTTAAAGTGCTTTGGTTCCTTTATCTTCACAGAATGATCAAGGGTAGCAATTAAGGGGTAACACACAAGAACTCAAATTTTCAGAAAGCCATGCAAAACAAGCAGTTACATCCACCTACAAAATAAATCAACCAAAAAACCCCCCGAAAAAAATGAATCCCAACCCCCAAAATAGGTTAGCTGAATGAGTTGCAAGTCAAACACAAAGCAGACCTTCCTCTTCACTCCCTTAAGCTCAGCTTAACCACAGAAATATCCTCTCATCACTTAATGAAGTTTCTGCTCTCTATCAGCTTTTCTGTATTCAAATGATGCTGATCATTAGTTAATAAATGAGATAGAACCACTGTCCAACAAGCTGAAGCTAGAATTTCCAGACCTTTTGAAGACCTTTTGAAGACCTTTTGTTCTTCAAGAAACCTTCAACAAAACAGTAGATTTTCCTTCCAGGGGTTCTGGAACTCTGCTTTAATTTTATCTGCTTGACACAGAAAGAATATACCACAGTATAAGCGTAAGGTTTCCAAAAAGCTGCAATTATATCTAAGTGGGCTGGTTATGCAATATTCTCCCCATTTTTCATACAGGAATGAGTGATCATTCAGGAATCAGGTCTGTTGTTTCTATCCTAAGATTGTATCATGAGACTACCCCATTTGGACATGGAATTATGCATGGAGCAATTATTTGCATTTCACGAAACATTTACAGTATCTCAATATACCTCCAGATTTCTATGAGACAATCTCACGTATCTGATTTGAGCTCAGTTATCCTGGTTTAGGCCAAGACATTGTGAAAAAATTAACTAGTTGCGAGAGTGCAGAGCCTAGAGTGGTATGGGCACGTCTGCCTTGTTATTCCCTATCATCTTACATCACTGTCAGAGGAAGGGAAAAGAGGCTCCCTCTCTCACTTCCAGGAAGGAAGGTGGCCCCTTCCCCTGGAAGAAAAAGTATGGCAGGGTGGAGAACCAGTTGGCCACTGTTCCTTGTCTGAGGGTCTGAGGTGAGCGTTTTTTATGATAATCACCCTCTCTTTGTACACTTTTGTTACTAATATTGGTGCTGCTACTGTTTGTTTTCTTATCTCATTGCTGTTTCCAGTAAATGGTGTTTATCTCAACCCACAATCTTTGCCTTTTGTGCTTCCAACTGGGGGTAAGAAGGGAGTCAGCTGACAACTGACAACGTGGTTTTGGTGAGAGCACTAAACTGGGGAACATTGCTCTGAGAGAGATGAGGCAACCAGTAAAGTACCTAGATGCTCCCTTTTCTTTTTGAACATGGTACCAAAAGGATTTTTCACCCAACTCTTTTAAAAAAGATAATCAAGAAAATATTTTCTTTCTTTTAAGAGACACAAGCTATCAGTATTTCCTAGTCTCCTAACTGGAGTTTTCTAGAGAACAAGAACTACCCACGGCAATTTATTTAGATAAAAGGTTTACTCATCACAGGTGTAATACACCATATAATTGCTTCAAGGGCTAAGTGACAAAATGGAATCCATACAGAGGTCTCTACCATTATCCATCATACCATTTTTCCCCTGAAACAGGTGGCAAACTACATGTGAAATAGCATCTTTCAAAGCCAAAATGAAGCATTCAGGAGAGATCCTTGTATTTCACATAGAAACTATGAACTAGGTCAGTGGATAGAGTAAGATTTCTCTCCTTAAAACAGTTAAGAAACACATTATTTCAGTGAAGCACCTGGAAAAGGGTAAAAGGTCTGAGCTAGTAGATTGTTAAATGGAACCATAATTGAATTGCTCCTCTGTTTTGAAAAAAAGATTGAAATACACCAACAAATCAGTTTTGAGTTTCTTTTCTGTTATAGATTAATTTGATAAAAGAAAATATTTTATTTATAGGGCAGCTTTTTCCTCTGCATTTGTCTGTTTCACGACAACTTTTGAAACCATTTGAGGGAAGGCGGAATTGCCATACATTCCTGCAATCTTTATGAAGCATCAGTGCCTGGGGAGGAAGCCCCAAATCCAGTGAGGAAGAACTCAAATATGATGACCTCTGCCCTGTCCCACCAGTACATACATGCTCCAGACTACTCCAAGCTGCACTTGGACAAACCCAGCAGATGTCAGAGAAAATACAGAAGAAACTGAGGCTGCTATGGGGTAGAAGAAAGAGGTATAGAGCACAAAAATCCATCCAAAGCCTTGTTTTGCTACTTGGAGGACAATTTTCATTTTAATTGGCAATTTAAACCTATGTAACATGCATTTTTCTAACCATTTTGTGGGTATCAAAGATATTTCAGATGACACTACAATACTGACCTGAAGTGTTAATGTATCTTAAACAGTATTGGTTTTAGCAGATAAACCTCAAGATGATTCTTAAATGCTTTGTCACAGAGCAGACTATAGCCTATAAGTAAGCTTCCTCTATGACACTTAAAGAATGGGTTTTTACAAGACCTATCTCACTACATACAATGTTTTAAAGAAAAAACACATTTAAGATCACATTCAAAACACTGTTTTCTAAAATATATTGGTATTTTAAAAAGACTAACAATTTATTCAATGTAAATGTAACTTAAAAGGCCATGGAGTTGCAAATACACATCCAGTCTGCCATTTCTAGTTTTCTGCAAGTTAATTGACTTAAAATGATTTCAAATCTAGAATAGTGTCAACTAAGATCCAACCTCCAAGGTTACAGAAGTGCTATTTTTCACATCTAATTGAAATTGGACTTCCCAGTTTTACTACATTTCTTTTTGATTTAAAACAAAAGAAACACCCCTGTAAACCATTACTGTAGCAGCAGTTAACAACAAGAATGGGTAACAACTGTCAGTCTGCAAACATAAGTTATGCCCTTTCTTACTGTCAATTTTTAGTCAAATATGTAAATAAATACAAGAGCTAACACAAAATTTACCACTATAAAAAAACACTTTATATGCTGCAATTTGGAATAAAATATCATGCAGTACTGGCTGCATGATTTGGAGTATGTAATTAACTGCTTGGAATTGATGCCAAACAGTTAAACCTTTCTTTGTGTAGAAGACCACTCTTTTATTCACCATTAGAAATTTGTTTTGTAATTAACTTTATACTGCTATATTAAAATCCTAAACATGAAAATGACTCAAGTCATTTAGTGAAAGAAGATACCATAGGCACCATAATATATATATATATATGTATCTATCTTTTTTTCCTTTTTGAACAAAATCTGGTGATGAACCAGCATTAACAGAATGAAAATTAAAAGGCACATTCAGGCAAAAAAATAATCAACATAGTTTGCATGATGCTATATTTTAAAAAAATAATTTATGCTCTGAATAACAGATTGGATCAGAAGCAAATATTCTAGCAGATTCCAATCAGTCAGAGTTAAAGTAAATTTTGTAAAAGGTGTGCAATTCAAATGATGCAATTATTTTTTAGTATTGAATTTTGTTTTTTTCAAGGTCAGTATAAGGCTTATAACCAAGTGCTTGTTAAGAGGACTGATTACTCAACAGGTCTTGTTTTCTGAGTGCATAGAAATACAATGAGCAATGAAGATGTTTTCCTTGCAAGAGGACATATTCTATTTGTGCAAATCTTGATCAAGTACTTGAGCGTCTTTCAGGTCTCGGAACACATTTCATAATCGCAGCTCTCCACAGGGCAGGGGCAAGTAGAAGGCTGAGAGTAGTCACACTCAGAATAAGAAGATAGACCTGCAAAAGGCAAAAAAAAAGCCATTACTTCTCTTGGTTACATGGCAGCACAAAGAGGTAACTAGAAGTTTGAGGAGATCAGACCCTTCTAGACAGTATTTTCAAGAGAATTCACCTGTCTTCCTAAGCAGTTTCGCATATTGTTACAAAAGCAAAGAAGTGCATGTTCAAATCATCTCAATACCTGTTTACCTGGTGTGAAGATACAATTGCAAAAACACCATTATGAGCTTATAGAAAAACAACTGTTTATATGTATAGTTAGGAGATCAATTTTGAAAATTCAGTATTTGTTAAAAAGTCATCAGCCAGCTATCACTTTATTTTAAAAACAAAACAAAAAACCCCAAACCAACAAACCAAACCAAAAAGACCCCCAACCAATCAAACAAATAAGCCCCCCACTCCCCCAAACTATTCTGGTTTAACGATACAATGGCAAAGTTCACTGCTAGTTCACTTATCAACAGAAAAAAGCAAGCAAAAATTCCTTTATGCCATACTGTACATATTTTGAAAAGAAAAGATTCTAAACACATAGACTGAATGAGTCTTAGAAAACAGTGGCAAAAGTAGTTTTGAGGTCTCAAGAAAAAGAATGAGTTTAGGAAATTTCAGAGCTATATAAACCCATACAGTAGATAATCATGTGAGAGCAGAAAAAAATGAAAGGTTAAAAGCCTCCAAGCTCAGTGGGTGGGCCCCTAAACTGGTTCTGTGATCACACACAGATATCTTGAAACTCTATGCAAACGTGTAATATTTGTAACTCTTAATTATATGAAGGAGTGAACATGAAAATTAATCACCTTTACCTACAAGCGAACAGCATTGTGTAGGTTATTCACATGTGCTTTATTTGGAATTGGTTCCAACACTATACACTCCACTTGCTCATACAATGAAAACCTCAGAGCACCAGGAGAGCATTTTTTGTGAGCAGAAGCAGAGATGACAAAGCAGACAGCAATAGGAAGTGAGCTTAGTTGTTTTATCTCTATGGCTATAATTTACTTAATTTCATAAATCAGACTTCATCTTAAAAAAAATGTAACATTCCCACAGCTTCAATATAAAACTAAGTTTAAGGCTTCTTTCTTGGGGGACTTTCTTCATGACCACCAAAATCACTGGTTGTTTCTTCTGTGGAGGATTTAAAATGAACAAGCTTTATAGGTTAAAGTGATTACAAGTTTATTTGCTTGTTTAAATGTTAAAGCAATTGTCACAATATCCGCTCTCTACTTCTTATTTACCGGTATTTCCTTCTTCAAATCCTATACTCTCTGTATATTGTATACTCCTATAACTCTTTCAATGGCTGTTTCAAGATTTTAAAAGCAAAGGCTTCTCAGTCTTTGTGACTTGGGTGCTACCTGCAACTCACTGCTCAGATAATAAAGAACTTGTGAGAGAAGTTAAGGTAAAGCATTTATAACTAAGCTATTTAAAATATTAAAGCACAATATGAAACAAGTTAAAACCAGCACTAAGAACCCTGTCAAGGACATACAAGTATCCATTTGTATGGGCTGATTCTACTTTTTTACAGTTGAGAGGTGCCACAAAACTGTAGTGTATTGGTATTTCAAATACTGGGATTTTGTATTACAGTGTAAATTCAGGTGCAAAAAATGAAGTTAATAACCACAGAACAGCTTACCTCCCGAGATATGATGCCTGCTCTGCGTGCTCTACTTCCCAGAACAAAAGAGAATTCACTGACTTGTGCCAGTCCTGCTGAGACAATCCACTTGATATACTGGCTGGTCTTTGGAAGAATCAAAGAAAGGACAAGCACTGCCAAGACAAACTTTAAAAACAGGGTTTTTTGGAGTTATTGTGAGTTTGTTTGTTTGTTTGTTTAAATAAAAGAAGTGCAATAAATAAAATAGTACTATCTGTAAGATATATATAGCATCAAATACAATAATTCTGGACATAACACAAAATAATGAACTTCCAAGTGTGTCTTCTGTATTAATGTCAAAAGAGACAAATGTACCTTGCACAGTAAAAAGTAGCATCTTCTTTACTACAGTAAAAACACTTGATAACTGTCACAAATCCCAAGCTAGAGAAATAGATGCTTTGCCATGTGTAACTTACTTTTAACATTAAGTAATTTTCTTTTTAAATACCTGAAGAATATTGTATCAAACTGTATTGTAATCAGTAAGAGTCCTCCAAATGCAGATTTACAGTAATATTCTCTGTTATATCAGATGTTCAGTTCTTGCACAGAATTTTCTTTAGGGCATGCAGCACAAAGATTACTTAGATTATTGAAGATTAAAATATTTTTTAAAAGCATAAAAGAAAATACCTTCATTATGACGACAGACAATGTAAGGAATAGCAAGACTGTGAGTTCATATATTACAAATGTGGGAAAAACATGAAGTCCTAGAAGGAAAGAAAACAATATTGCAAAGTTTGAGGCCAGGATCTTACTATGGTAATTTTCTGGGTTAATAATATATTTAATTGCAAGACTATTCTCAAAATTAATCAAACAAGAAGCCTTAACTTAGCTACCAACCACTTGATCACTAAAGCCCTAACTACCTACTTGATCACAAAAACATTTCCTGCATTATCCAGCCCTTTTTTCCTTTGGGGAGGTTTAGCACAAGCAATATTCCCAATTGAATTAAGCTGCATATGACTGATGCACGAGCACTTTTCATTTCTAAAGCTTTCTGTCTTACACGCCAGTCAACAATACAAAATCTGAACTGAAACACACCTCTAATGAAAGCTATAAAAATCCTGAAGAAAAATACTTCCATTGTTCTGCACAGTCATTGTAAAATTTTGCTGGTCTTCTAACTTTTTTGTATGATACGGTAATGGACTATCACAGTGGGAAGAACATGATACTCAGTATTTGCATAGACTATAGCTACAAGAGAAACCCAAACTATTTTCATTCTATGATCCTCACTTCCAAACACTGAAAGTCACCTGAACTTGTAAAGTCACTTAGACTGGAATCATGTAAAGCCATAAACCCCTGAGCATGGTCTAACTATAGAAAAACCCATTGCTGTGATGTTGGTGGGGTTTCTTTTGTTGGAGTGGATTGTCTTTTTGGGTTTTTTCTGGAATATTTGATCATTTTAATTTGGCAAGTATATGAAGCAAGGTAACAAGAACCACAAAAAACACAGAAATGTACAACTAAATCCTGCTAACATTAAACATAAGAAAAAGAAGTATTTATTGGAGAAGTCCTAAAGTTGCTAAGGAATAATCTTACAACTAAGTTCATTTTTATCTCCTGAAGTATGAGGAACTTGTGCAGGCAAACATAACTGTGCATCTTTGGAAGCTCATTCCTTTATCATAAAAGCTTCTAAAAAGTAAAACCAAAGTAGTGGTGGTGTTCCCAACAAATTCGTAATAGTTGGCATTTCTCCAACCTAATTATTTCTGGTAAAGGACAAGAATTTAGTTTTCCAAAGCATAAGGCACATAAATCAATGCTGTAACTTCTTATTTTAATGCAGGACAAGGTTTCGCTCATTTTCCCTGCCTTATAGTGCCGCAGAACCAGATGAACTGTACAGAACCAAGAGTTGTCATCTCTTCCAGATTTAGAGTAACTTCATAATGTTTTGTCTGTATGCACATTCAATTGTCAATGGAAATGTTCTTCAAATACATCAGAGATCTTTATAGAAGTACCACCCAGTCAGCACGCACACACCCTGTTTTATTTCTTAATTTCCTTCCAACTACTAAAGCACAGATGCAAAAGACTATTGAAATAAGAGGAGAGATCGCAGAGCAAGAACACCACACCAAAAAAAGAAATCCACATATATGCACAGATGCATGTGGAAGGGCAAGTTGTCTATCATGTGCAGAGTGCTCCTTCACCTTTAGGCTGACCTCAGAAAACACATGAAAAGCAATTAGAGAAATACAGCCCATAGCAATGGCATGTTTGATAAGATGGCCAACTCTGCCACATCTAGAACTGAAGGTTTCCAAGGAAGGCTATAAATGAAGCCTACTGCTCTCTTCACTACTGGTGTTCAGTTCTGGAGCACACAGGCAGGCTGAAGTCCATTTGAACCGCTGCCCAATGTGGAGATTATTGCTATATTCCAAAGAGCTGAAGCACAAACTATGGAAGATTTCTATCCCAATCCTTTGGGGGTGAGTGTCTGCAAGGTGAAAACAAGCCTAAACCTGTCACATACACTATTTTGAGCAGACAAATCAACATCCCAGAAACCATTTTTTGGTAGGAAATAAATCCCACCATAAGGGATTTTTATAGTCACTACAGACCTTTGCCCCAGTCCTAGATGAAAGCCCAGGATAAGGCCAGAAGTCATATCAGACTCCTACAGAAGCACATGAAGCCTTCCTGACAACACAAACACCATTTCACAGGGAGAAGGCTCAAGAATATGGCCAATTATTGCAATGGTTTTGATCAGATTTTGACTAAGCTCAGGAGTAATTTTGAAATCATCCTCCAACATGGAAGAAACATTTCAAATACCTCAAAAATTTCAGCAATGTCATCAGGTAGCACACGTCACATTGGCCAGCAGTCAATAGCTAGGATAACATCCAGGTACACTTCTACAGAGCTGACCATAAGCTACTGGACTTCAGCTCTAAGCAGGGTTTGGAAAGAGCTGGAACAGAGACCTTGGAGTGCACCAATGTCAAGCCAAAAAGCACAGTTGACTCATGTAAGTTTGTCTGTATTCTGTGGACAATTACAGGCAAGATTTCTTTTTATAAGTACTTTTCTCTTAAAAAGTAAACTCCCTCTTTCCTCAGTTAGACAGATTCTACCAGTCTGCTGGATGGCTTCTAAACAGCATGTGAAGATCCAAACGTCGTGACCATATCCTGGTTAGATCCAACATCAAGAAAAGCAATCTTGGAGATCCTTGATGGCAAACAAGATTAGAAAAAACAGAACTCTGTGGGTCAAATTCTACTGGAGCCAGCAGAATTAATACTGACATCCTCAAGACAGGACATCACTCAGAAAAATCACATTAGCTATGCATTGAGATGCTGTAACTATTAAGAGTCTTAATGAACCTAAGATCATAGCCAGCAAATGCAATAAATGCTGGCAGTAGAGCTGGATGGATAAAGAGAAGGAGAAGCATGCCACCTAAAGAATTCCAGTTGGGATCTTCCTTTGATTTTACGTAGATTCAACAGAAATGTTAAGAGGCTCATTGCGTGAGAATCCTTGCTTGCATGTTTGTTCTGGACAGTGGCAGTGCTGGCAGGGTCAGCATCGCCCATCTTATGAAGAAAAAGACCGAGCTGTTAAAGGGTTTTCAGCATCTTGCATTCCAAGGTCCAACACTGACCACAGGATTTACCCAGAAGGAAAACATGGAGCCTGTCAGGTGGGTACATCTGTACAGCACACTGAGAACACACAGCTTGTCAGTCAGTGGAAGTAATCTGTCCTCACCAGTGACAGAGAGGGCCCTGATGCCCCATTTTAAACTCCATACTCCACCTGTAGACTAAAAAAACTGGAGCTTTTTTTAAGCAGTCAAACAGTCCACATAAAGATGCCTTCCATCTTTCCAAAGAGTAATCAAAACAAAATCAAATGATGTATGGGTAAAGATCTGTGTACCAGGTACCAAAAAAGAAATGAGACAGAAAGTTCCCAAAATGTCACTCTAACGGATTGGTTGAGATGTTCTCTCAAAACTGTTAGTGAGGACACAGACTAACAGGAACTTTCTAACCTCAGCAGGCAGTACAAAGAGCACCAGGAACCTTGAAGAACACCCAGAGAGCTGAATGGATGTACAAAGAGAGAGTAACTCAAAGTGCAGCTGTTAATGCCTAACTGCAAAGGTGCATTATTTCCACAAATGCACCCAAGCACAAATTTGAAGGCAGTACCATTATATAGGTCAAGCTAAGGGCAGGTCCACTGCTATGGATATTACATGAACAAGTTCTATTCAGCTCAGCTTTTAGGCACCAGAAGGATTTCTGTAGTGAGAACAGAAAAGCAGGCACTCAAGACAAGCAAAATAAAAATTAACTTTTCCAAATGACATATTTACAGTCACTTTGCAATTAAGAAAAATTACTCTATTTGTGCCTTCATTCTAAAAGGATCAGAAATGATACTACTGCAATGGTGTTCCACCCTACCTCAGGATCATTTCTGAGCATTTATTTATTACAGGAGCATTTCTGCTCTCTGTAATAAGGTGCTCGCTGCATATAGTAACAACTTCTCTTTAGGCAGGGGGGAAGAATCTTTCCCTGTGGCTTTTACACAGTAAATCTCTATATATTTATAGATACATATAATTTCCATGTGCACATATGCAAGTAGAGAGCAAGCAAGAAGTCTTTATAAAGAAATCTAGTGAGAAGAAAAATTAAGGAATACTTTTTATTCTACTCAGGTTTTCTTTGCAACATCACATCACTCCTTTTAAAACCTATCTCCTTGCCACGCCACAGAATTTCCTGTTAAGCACAAAATTTAAAAGTAACTGAAGGTAAAGGGGGGAGGATGGGGTCGTTTTTATTTGGGGAGGAAGGGGATTTTGTTTGAGGGTGGGCATTTTTTATGGTTTTTGGTTTCCTTTATTTATTGGTTTTGGAGGTTTTTTTGTTTTGGTTTGGTTGTTTTGTTGTTTTTTTTAACATACAAGCATTGTACCATTTTATCAGAGGCCTATAACACAGCCCTTCTGATTTTTTATCTAATTTTCTTCTGAGGCAGGAATAACACCATTTTCTGTAAAATCATACCAACTTGTTAGGCAATTTTTTTTTCTTTCCCTTCTTGCAATTATAATGGCAACAACTGTTGAAAAGACTTTTTTTTTTTAAATTCTGCTATTTTCTTGTACTCTAGCAAAGTCTTATCTCTAGTCTTAATTTATGCAACCACAAGAGTGTAGGACAGTATTTTTGTTCAGTCCCTTGTAAAATTAACTTTGGGCTTATAATCACTTGTCACGTTTTGTATCCCTGATAACACTATCCACTCCATCGCCATCTTTACTGAAACACATAAACAACTTACATCTGTGAGCATTTAGCAATTACTCATCCAATCTTGTCAGTTATATGGGCCCAAGTTTCACCAGAGCTCACCACTTTCCTACTATTATTAAAAAATAAGTTATTCAAATAAACATATCTATTACTAAGTAATCTGACTCATCACCAGAAGCTATTATCATGGGCTGGATAAAAAAAATTAAAACAAAGACTGGCAAGCATAGCTATTTTTTTTTTGTTTTGACAGCCACCAGTTTTAGTTTCTGCTATGAAACAATGAGTAAGTATCAAACAGGTATATAAGGAACAACATTAAAATAATGCTGATGATGGGACTTTACTGTTATCTGAACAAATACACAGAGATAAAAAAATAATAAAAAACTTAAAATAACACCAGAAGAAAAACCAAGGGTGGTGTTGAAAAAACCCAAACACTAAGACTTTCTGAGTAAACATGGGTTGAAGGAGGTTGGATTTGTGCGCCGGGCCACACCCAAACCCCCTCTTAGACACTGCATTGTCACCAACATAGGGACAAACATCGCCTATACAATCCACAGGGAGAGGCAAGTGCTTTCCCAGGGCCTATCTCCTCATCCACTGTACCTGAGCACTTCAGTGTGTTCCAGTTTCCTTTAGACAAAGCATATGGGGGCATACACAGACAGCAAGAGAATGTAGCAGTTCAAAAGGAAGCTACTGATTCACTGTAAATATTCTGAGTTAACTCCTTTTGGATATCAAGCATAATGAGTTAGTCCCTTGTCTTATACATCAATGCTGCATTTCAATTGGCATTCAATAAGTGTCTGAGATACATCCTGTTCAATTCTTTTTCCCCGCATTAAGAACACACAGATCACATCCTCCCAACTAACTTTCTAAAGAAACAAGCTATAAAAAATTATGGTATTATGCGTCTAGCAAAAACCAAGGCACAAGAACCTGAAATCTACTCTACCAATTGACTCAAAATAGTAATACAATTTCAGTATAAATTACAAATGCAGCTGCTGGGAAGACAGAAGACCATTCAAACAAACCCCAACAAATCAACACCCAAACCAAGGCCTTTTTCCCTTAAAATTTTTAGTTATATGTTTTAAATAGGATTATTTCAGAATTAATATTGAAAAACTGACATTAAAACAACGCTTGAGAGTACAACATGGAAATGGCTTCTGAAAATGAATGTTACATTTAAAAGTAGTAGCAAAGGCAAACCAATATTGTGGTCAGTTAGCAGTACAGTATTTTAACAAAATAATATCTATCTCCTCCCCTCACAATACAGACACCATTTTTTTCTCCTCACCCACAGTGTAAGCAATATTTTTATATGTTATATTTATTTTATATTGTATAGATATAACATTATTTAATACTATATATAAACAGCAAATATTTTAAAGTACATTTTCTTGGAAGTTACCTATAGATGCAAAGAAAATGATGGCAAGAAAGTCACGTATTGGTTCAATACAACACATAATCTCCTCAGTAACCATGTGACCCTGAGAAGAGATCAGAGCTCCGGCTAAGAAGCATCCCAGCTCCATTGAAACATCCAACAGCTCTGTGATCTGTTAAGGAATAACAGAGAATCTATTGTTGAGTGACTTTATATACCATTTCACTGTGAAAGTAAAAAACTTTACATTATACCAAATGAAGGAAATTACTATGTCTCCATGCAAGTTCAACAACAAACAGAATTCAGTGTATTTATTTCACTGTCCTGAAGTATTGTATTTAAACAGAAGACTCACAAAACTAGTTTCTCCCTTTAAGTTACCTCCTTTCCCACAAAAACAAAAATAAATTTCTTTATCTACACTGTAACGCTTTGTGTTGCCCTTAAAGACAGCATCTGATTTCACAAGTCCAAGAGACTATAACAGCTTTGGAGTTGGGATTATGTAATACAGCAAGGCTATGAAATAAAGCAGTAAGAACAGGGTATTTTCCAGCTGTCAAACATGAGGGAAAAAATGAAAATCAAAGTTTATATTTGGGAGAAGAGCCTCAATCTAGCAGTCCCAAGTATAAATTACATTTTATTATTGTAAATTTGGCTCAAATGTGCCTGTGTGCTTTACTGAATAGGGATTCATTTAAGTGTGCAAAGTAAACTGCTGAAATGAAGCACAATGTCTGCTTGAAAGAATTCAGACTGCTTCACTCTTTTTAAATATTTTAATGCAGTACTAGAAGAAGAGATTAAACACATGTAAAGAGACTAAACAAAACACAAAGCAACTGGTTAAGGCAATGCTTGGAACATAAAAAAAGTAAGCAGCACTTCCAATGTATGGCATGGTATAAAGTATGCTTTAAAATAATTACTTCAAAATCATGCAGCTGCAATAGTCACCTTGCTGAGAAAGGACAGTGCTATTAATATTAATAGAACATTTAAAACTGAAGACTTGTTTTCATTCTAATTTAGATTAAGCAAGAATACACTATAGTACATTTATGGACACCATGCATTGTATCTTGAATGGTGTTATACTGTAAGATATGAAACAAAATATCAGGCAATGTGAAACTAATGGATGAGTGCAAAAGACACAACAAACAAGTCTCCAAGCTACGCATAAAATGCCACCTAAAAATAAGCCCAAGATTTCTGTGTATTGAAGTATTAATGTCTCAATGCTCATCACATAACTGTATTTGTGGTAAGAGTCTATAATTTATTGCAAGATATTTAAGGTAACAAATTGGTTTTATCAACTAATATAAATAGTTACTGATCAGGAAAAACCAACAAAATAATGTTATTCTCATTGTGAAACAAAAGGAATTTCAGTGCTTTTCACAACAACTTGAAATTGTAAGAGGGAAGAAGGCAATATGTACATGAAGGGCTTTAAAATCACCAAGAGATGACAAAATAAACAGTTATGAATAGGAAACATTCAAGTTCTTCTCAATCATACATTAGTTGTTTTAAAAGTCACAGCCTCTTGCGGATGATTAAGATCCAATATAGCCTGTTCAAATAAAGCTGGAATTACTTTTACTACTCAGCTATAATCCTCCCACACTTATTAGCTGTAACAGAGCTCCACATCAAAACTTTTATAGCTAATGTTTTAAACTCCCTTGGACATGATTAGGTTAGCATATAAGAAGAGATGTAGCAAATCTGGTACCAGAATTGCATGATACCACAATATTGTGAAAATCACTCTTCAAGCAAGGAACAATTTGAGTGTGAAAGAAACATGTTTGTTCAGAAAGCATCAGACATAACTGGAGCAAGCTGCATGTCTAACTGGGAATTTGGTCCCAGAGCATAAAAACTGAATTACATTCTTTCAGTCTATAGCAAGCTAAGTATGAACTCAAGGACCTGGTAAAAAAAATAGGCAAATTTTGCTGTTTCTTGTCTAGTCTCTGGGTACTACACAACTTCAGGTCTACAAAATCTATATGTCACCTTACATACAGGAAAGTACAAAGTGTATAATGGAGCAAGAACAGAATCAAAAACTAAATAATTTTCTTAACACTCTCTCCCTCCTCCAATTTGTTCTTCAGATTTACAGAATCAACTAGGTTGGAAAAGGCCTTTGAGATCATTGAGTCCAACCTTTTATATGTAGCTTTATACAGAGATTCCTTTTACAGTTCCCATCTTGGTCTCTGGTTGTTCCTTGTATTACCTACAAAAGGACACATTTCCTCAGCTAAAACTGTAGCATCAGAGTTTATTATATATAATGTATATCTATTCATTATATATAATGTGTGTGCACATGAGCACACACATACTGGAGAAGACTTGTTTTACTGGCAGGAAGGCACTATCTGCAGAATTTCTTACACAAGCAAAACTTGGAAAGTATTGTGCATTTAGTATTCCCTCTCTGCTTGCATCACTTCTAATGTTCTGCCTTTACCAAACAGGGATTTAGCAATTACTAATCCCTGGGCTTTGCACTGTCCTCTTCTCAACTCTTACATTACAGAAAGCTTTTTCAGTTAAAATAACACAAAAATTTTTGTCAATTTACATGTTTTTCCCAGTGCAATTTAAGTTTTCAATTGTATTCAACAGTCCCATTTTACTCCAATTCAAAAAGGACTGCTTTGCTTTCACTAGAATATTGGATTTTTATATTCATATGTACTACCACAGCAATAAATAAATAAATAAACATTACTGCTCTAACATGTTCTGGCTGAATCTCAACCATCTGTTCCGCAGTTGTTCTATTACTTGTATTCTTAAATAGTGTCTATCTTATTGCTACTCTTTAATCATCACGGAAGCTTAATAAATATGGTAAGCCAGTAAAATTAAATAAAATTTTGGTGGAAATAAAGGTATTAGAATTTTGGTCTTTAATAACTTGAATCTGCTCAAGTGTAAAGAGGTGAATTTTAACCTTGCATTTCAAGAAAGTAAAGATGTTATGGAAGTGGAAATAATTTTTAGTGAGCCTTGTAAAAAACTCTATCTTAACTGTATTTTATTAAATAATTAGCTAGAATATTTGAGATTACAATTCTTCCTTAATCTTCTTTTAATTGATAGAAAAGAGTTCATAAGCAGGTTATAAGGCATTGAGAGGTACTTTAGGCAAGCAAAAAATTATATTCCAATACTAATGACGATATTCATAAGACACTGCAGAAAAAATCCCGTACATTTTCATATGTAAAGTACTGCAATAACGAAACCGTATTTTCTTTTTGGTGTGTAAAACAAACTGGCAATTTCCCTATATTTGCTGCCACCATCCCAGGTCAACCATAAGGCAGTGAAACTAGAAGCCACTTTTCCCCCATGTGTATGCACAGTCCTATAAACATGTAAATGTAACTGCTGTCCTTCTTGTCAGGTCAGGTTTTATATTTTTCCATTTCCTTAATAACATTCAGCAACCTCGGTTTTAAAACACAGTGAAACTGATTCCTGCTGTCCTGCAGGTATCCAGTCCAGCAGTTCATTATCAGGACAATGTTTATAACAATTTTCCTTGCAGTGTTTCTGTACATATAGAACATTAGAAAGAAACACTACACCAGTGAAAGCTCAGGCTGGCATTTTCCTCAGCTCATCCTGGTAAATATCTCAAAACTACCAGTTTGGCCATTGATCCTGAATGGTCATGTTTAAAACCATAAGCTAGATTTCTTCCTTATGTTGCAATTCAGAAGCATTGTTCACCAATTAAAAGAAACAAACAAAAAATCCAACCACTATCTGCACAAAGCTTGAAAAGGAGTTGCTGAAAGTGCAATGATGATCTACTGAACCTTTGTTACTGAAGACAAGGTACACAGTTCAAAGATGCACAACTTTGTCTCAGTGTCATCTATACAATTACAGGACTGGCACTTGACACAATCCCCACCTCCCAGCCCTGATCTGCCTAACTAGTTGATGGATAAAAGGAGGGGAAGTTCAGTTTTTTCTGAGAATACTGGGAGCAAAAAGGCTATCTTAAGCTCCAAGTATTACTAAAATACCTGTTTCAAGTGTAATAAGTTGCAATGTTATCCAAGTGAGCCAAGCAGCTCAGAAATGCTCAAAACTCCCTACCATACAGGAAACTCCTCAACTGACAGGATAATCCTTACATGAAAATTGCTTGCTCACACTGCAATATAGGAACCTCTTCTGTCTCATCTCCCTCTTTTTCTCCCATACAGAATTCACCCTTATCGGCCAGGAAATGGCAATTCTTGTTTAGTTAATCATCTGAGATTTTTCAAACACAGGAACCAAGTGAAATAAATTAAGTTTATACATAATGAACATTACATGTGCTGGTGTTACACATTAATCCAAATACAAAATAAGCTTAGGTGGACCCAGAAACCCAACCAACACTGATGCACATAATAAGTAACTGTATGCATGAGGCAAGAACACCATATCATTCCTATTCTCTTTGCTGTGTATTAGAAAGGATGTGCCCTGCAGAGTAACTCACAATGCTAGACAGTGAGTTAAAATACTTCATTTTAAAATGTATCTCAAAAAATCTTCTAAGTGGAGCCACAGAGCTGTCTTTGGTTAAGGACACTAAAATAGGCACACTCTTATTGCTCCTCTAGAAATTCAAAAGCTTTTTTAGAATTACACCATTATAGAAAATTCCATGTTTGCAGATTAATTATACCACCTCCTTCAATATTTAGGCTTGGCTTTCCAAGGAGAAAGATCTTTGCAGAATACATGACAGTTTAATTGCTTTCCTACCTGGCACCCAAAAACCTTAATTTAACCTTTCCAAAGACACACAACATTTTTTTCAGGTTAATTGCCATCACCCATCCTATGTTTGTATTCCTGACATAGTACAGCATCTATACCAACTAAGATTGGTTTTCCAGAAGATTTGTTTGTTCACCTATTCAACTCAACAACCAAATACGTTTTTTACTTTTCTTACTGGTTTTTTTTTCAGTTTGTGTGTTCAACTACGACTTGCACCATAATTATAATGAATCCATCAGTGTCAGTGAATATCAAGCATCTCAACTGGCTCACTGAAGTTACCTGCCATATTCTTTGTACCATTCCCTTTGATAAATTATTTATCAACTTTAAAAGGAAAGAATTTTGAAAAAAAGCTGTTTTAGAAGCCTTCTGGTTTTGCAGTATAAATCCACCAAACTCAAACATATTCTCCCCCCCCGCTCCATGTTTGTGTACACACATGTATTGTGTCAAGTCACGTAGACAAACCCCTTGTACATTTGACATACAATTTGGGTACAGTAAGCCCAATTCTATGTAGGCCATGGCTTAATTTAAAGTAAAACTGCTTCTACATACCGTAATATTTTACAGAACTTCTGTGGTTTGTTTGCTGGTTTTTATGAAAGTTGTTCTACAAGTGTAATGTTTGCTTCTTAGAAAGTAAAAAGAAGAAACTTGTTTTGTTCCTTCTCTTATTAGAGGACACATTTGGAATATGAATAGCTGTTTAGAGCAATGGCATTTTTAACTTATAGAACAGAAGTCTAAATGTAAAGCTATGGTCTCACTAACTTACTTTTGACCTTCCTCCTGAAGAAGGTCAGCTTTCCCTATTGGACTGTAGTAACTAAGCAAATACCCATAGAAAACAGGCACAGGGACTTTTTTGCTTTATTATTCTCTGTAAATGTAACAATCTGCACTCTCAGGATAATGGAGCATCAAACCCACAACATTATCAAGCAACTGTCACATTCTGCTCTCCAGCAGTATAGTTCTTCAGAGGGTTGAAACGTGAGAAGAAACAAATAAGGAAAACTCAGGGGAAAATGAAACACATCCTATAGGGTTAATCAAAATCTATGAAACTTAAGGCATTTCTCTACTTTCTTAACTTCATCCCAAACTATGTCTCCCACACAAAAAGAAAATTATTTTATAATAAAAGCCATGCTGAGAATTTGCTATTGAGAAGAAACTTGTGAGCAAATGCCACAGACATTACCAGTATCTCAAAACCCATCCTAAATTATTTTCAAATGCATTAAGTACCCTACAGTTAAAACTCGGATCATGATTCTTAAACTGGCTGTATTAAAAGCTAAGAGCAGAATTTCAGGTGATTCATATTCAAATTCTGTCTCTTCTTATTCATCTGTACTATAACGCAGGAATCACCTGCACATTTGGGGGTTGTTTGACAACATTTTAAAACCAAATCATTACAGAGGCACATGTATATGCAATAATAGTGAGTGTGATGGCTTTTGTGATACTGATGCAGCAAGCTACCACATGCATAAAAATGTTTTATTAAATTAAACAATTACCGTTAACATAAGGAAGGTGAATGCAGTTATTCCTAGAATGAGGATTTCTTTATTCCCTTTGCTTTCTGTGTGCAACTTGCGGTAGTATGGTCCTATGAGATAAGTCTTTATAACAAGACATAGAAGAAAAACAGCAGCCAGAGAAAACAGAATTTGGCCAATCAGTATCAGTATTCTCAGTATTTCCTTGAAAATGCTGGAAGAGAAGAACAAATAAAAAGTTTCTTTCAAGTGTTCTTGTACTTCCCAACCACTTCCCCGTAAATGAAAATATCTAATTCCATAAATGTTCAAAACTGAGTAGTTACAAGAAGGTATTTAGATACATTAGTAAACAAGATTAAGACTAAATCTGCAGAGTGCCAAGTGCTCTTTTACAGCCTAGAATTTACTTCCATGTTGACTCAAAAAAGACTTTTGACTGATGTCCAAGGTAAGCCATCAGTCACAATAATACTAACGCTTATGCTTTGGCAAAAACATGCCCTGAGGGAATAAATTAAATGAAGAATTTTATTTTTTTTTTTTTAAACACTAACGAACTTCTCAATACAAATTTTAATTACCACACAGGACTAAAGCAGCTAGAGTAAAAATATTATTTTCATACAACTACCTTTGTATGACTACTCCAAGTTTCTACTTCAATACAAGTCGGAACAGTAAAGGAAATCTCACAGAGCAGAGTGCCTATTTTCCATGGAACTGACATTAACTGTAGTGCTCTCACATTCATATTGGCAATCTACATACTAATGCAAGGGGTAGGGGGAAGATCCATACAGTAATTTTTTTTACCTGGAATATGTGCTCACTCCTGCTTGAATAAGTGTAGGCATGACAGCTATAAATAAACCAAGCTGCACATCCTGCATCACCAACATGCCGAGCAGTACGCTGCTGTAGTCAATATCCCCTGTACACCAGCAAAGCAGTCATGGAAACAGTCATCAGAAATTATGAATGCTTGAAAATGCTCAGAAATTCTAGAAAAGGTTTAACCCAATGGAAGCTCAGTATAGCTCTTAATGCGGTGAAGGTCATTCAAAGCAGTCTAGGGGTTTTTCCCTCACTAGTAGGTAAATTAAAATACATCGATAAAGATATACTAAAATACAAACAAAATATTCATATGAAACTTCTGTTACACAATAAAGACTTACACTTTGCTTAGCAGTTTAGCACTAGTTACTCATTTAGTGAAACTCCTCTACTTAGAGTATAGAGGCTTTATTCTGAAGACAAATGTACAAGCCAGCACATGTAAAATATACACCTTGAATTTTGGTGTTAGAATGAATATTCTAGAGGGTGAGGAGTACTTTAACACCAAATTACATGAAGGAGATTTAAGTGGAAGAAAGCAGGATGTCAAAACTTTCAAAAGGAAACATTTAGAGGTATTTAAGAAGTCAGAAATATGGCCCTTGAAGGTACTTATTTGAAGAGCTGTTAGCTATGGAAGACCATCTGAACTGGTTTCTGTTTCCTGAAGAAGCATGGGAATTATTTAAATTAGCCATTCTGCCCTGATGACAGGTAGCAGTGGGCTAATCTGGTAACTTCTTAAAAAGCTCAAGAATCCAGACCTTCAGTAAAGTCAGTTCTTAATGGAGAGCACTGGTTGTACTACATAGTCTCTCCCCAAAGAGCACTGGCTAGGTAAAAATTAAGAACACTTCCGAGCAAGAATACACACAACATTGGCCAGTGTTAAACAAGGATGACTGCTTGTAAACCAGGCTTAACAGTGGGTTTTGGGTTTTTTAAACTAGCTTCTAATATTACAAAGTCACCTTCTTTTAAATTTTATTAAATACTACAGTAGTACATATTTAAAGTCATATTTACCTTCTTTATCTCCTCGAACACTACCTGCAAGAAATCTGGACACCAGTGGTGTGCTTGACAAAGACAAACAAGTGGAAATGAAGACACTCTGTGTCGGTCTAATTTGGAGCAAGTGCCCCCACAGTAAACCAAAGGCAATCATCAGAACCGTCATGTAGCAGGGTCCTTGCAAAGATATTTTCCATACCTTGGGAAGACAACAACTTCTTATGATAAAGTTTGACACTTTTCTTACTGCTAAGTTACAATGTTTTTCATTACAAATAAGCAGCTAAAGACGTGTGATCTGGGGCTGTAGTACTGGGCCACAAAGTAATGGGCTGCCACCCTATACCACCAAAAACTCCCAAGTTATTACTCTGAGTAGGTATTCTATGCCAAAAGACTCCCTACCAGAAATCAGGTAAATTTCCCAAAGCTCAAGGACAAATTAAGGGCCAAACATGCAGTATGGGTTGAAATACATTAAAATCATCACATGGAAGACCAGTTATTTGATGTTATTCTAAGATGAAGAAAAAATAGGTGTGGCAAAGGCAGTCACCAATACCAGCAACCTGCTCCAAACTAGTGCACACACAATTCTGAAGCAGCAATTTACCTATTACAGTTTAGGAACCCTTGAATTACCGATTTTTGTCTTGGACTTTAGATGGACTGGAAAGAGCAGATTAAGCTGAATGGTCATAAATTGTAACATATTTCAATTAAAGCTTTTACCGTATCATGAATTCACAACCATCAGTTTAGGAACAGACCACACAGTGCAATTCTTTACATACATATAGTCTTCACATATTTTGCAGCCATATTTTCCACTATTAAAATTCTAGCTGGTTTATAACCTTTTCTTTTTAAATTAAGACCAAAAAAACTTGCAGTTTTTTGCTGTGTTCTGATGGCCACATCATTTAATATTCCAGATTGTGTTAACATACTTCCTTAATCAGTTTGTTAGTCAGCAGAGCATGTATTATCAATTCAGTATGCAGTACTTAAACCTTCTGATTTTTTTTGTAACAGGAATGGCAAACATCACTGACACTTCATTACAGTAACATTACTGCATGTTAAAATAAAGCAGAGATGGATTGTCAAACTGTGAGAGATTTTTCTAGTAATCAAACTGTTTTATTAAAATCAAGAGTAAATGTAGGGTTTTTTTAGATACTGAATAAATAATGCATTCTGTTCTTTCCAAAGTGCAGAAGCAAATGTCACATTTGTCTTTTCAAAAATGTACAAAGTTATACCAGTGTATTATAGGGAGTGTGTATAAAATCTAAAATATAATTGAAACCTGCAGTCTTGGGAATCAGCAATTAAATCCTCTAATGCAGAGATATTATACAAAATACCTTTCTTAATCTTTCAGGAGAAAATTCCAGACCAACTAGAAAGAGAGTGAAGAACACACCAAACTCTCCTAACGTCTCCACCTGTACAATAGACTTAGGGAAAAAAAAAAAAATTAGTGCACAGCAGCCTACTAACAATACAAAATTTTAAGTACACAGCAAAACAAATTGATTCTCATTATGTTTCCACAGGTAGTTCACTTGCTGCTCATATGACATCAGAAGTTCCCACAGGTGTTGCACCTTTAGGGTGCAATTACTTTTCCCATCACCTGGCTGATACTAGGAAAATTTGGTTGGGTAGTGCTGGTCACCCAATATGCAGATGTGCATTGGTCTCAGTAAGTGTTGAGGAATAATTCTGGTCCAGGTAGCTTGGCTGGCAAGCTGCAGATTGAGATGGAGATTGAACTCTCAGTGGGAGCCTGCAACAAGTGTCAGTGAACTGCCAACCTTTGGGATAGCAAAGGGCATGAAGGTGAATGGACCCTGGAAGGCCAGAGAGTCTCGTCAGTGCTTAGACTGGCAGGTTACCTTAACAGTAAGCTTACTTGCTGGTTAAAAAAGAAATAGGCTATGTTTTATGCATGTACTATTAAATCCCCAAGACTTGCATTCCAGATGCTACTTCTTGCTAGTTATTTTGTTGGTCTGTTGGTATAATCTTTCTGCTAGACTGTGGCTGCTGTCCTGCTCTTCATCCTACAGGCTCCACACATCCATCTCTCAGACCAGCACAACTACCAGCCTTTGCACTTTAGAGAAAAGGGTCCAACAGCAAGAAAAGTGCTTGTCTTCCTCATCACAACAGAAAAACGGGGATAATTCCGGCTGCCAGTTGGTGTACCCTAAGGGTTCAGTTCTAGGGCCAGCTCTGTTCCATACATATATCTATATATATAGATATATACACATATATCAATCATCTGGATGTAGGAGGTGAATGCTCCACCAGCAAGTTTACTGGTGATATCAGACTGGGAGGTGCTGTTGACTCTTTTGAGGGACAAGATGCTTTGCAGAGGGGATATAGATATACTGAAGCATTAGACAATGATTAATGGGAGGAAATTATTTAACAATTCAAAATGCTGGGTACTGATCCCCCTAGGATGGGGTAATGCTAGGCACAAGAATGGATTAGGAGGGGAGTGGCTGAAGAGCAGCCCTGCAGAAGGGTATCTGGGGGTACTGGTGGACAGCAGGCTCAGTGTGAGTCAGCAGAGGGCCCTGGCAGCCCAGAGGGCAAACCCAGTCCTGGGGTGCATCAAACAGAGCATCACCAGTCACTCAAAATTATCCCTCTGTATTCAGTGTTGCTGTGGCCTCACCTGAAGCACTCTGTGCAGTTCAGGGCCCCACCATGCAAGGAGGATGTGAAGGTCCTTGAATGCATCCAGAAGAGGACAGGGCTAGAAGGCATGTCCTGTGATGAACAGCTAAGGGCTCTGGGTTTGCCTAGCTTGGAGAAAAGCAGGGTGAGGGGCAACTCTCTACAGCTTCCTCAGGAGGGGAAGTAGGGACGTGCACAGCTCTCCTCACTCGTGTCCCGCTGACGATGCATGGAAACAATTCAAAGCTGCCCCAGGAGAGGTTCTGACTGAACATTAGGAAGCATTTCTTTACTGAGAAGGTAGTCAAACCCTGGAACAGGCTTCCTAAAGAGCTGATTGATGTCCCAAACCTGTCATTGTTTAGGAGGCATTTGGACAACGCCCTTAACAACGTGCTTTAACTTTTGGTCAGCCCTGAAGTGTTCAGGCAGTTGACTGGAATAGTCTATCCTGTTTTAAAAACATAATATTTCTTTTCTATGTATTTGCAGGCCAGAGTAGAAGAAAACAAGGTTTATTGTGGTGGTGACCCAGCCCGCCTTCTCTATGAAAATTCATGAAATCAACTGGGTTGATTTTCCTCCTCAGGACAGTGAGCCTGAGGGGGAGGGAGAAGGTAAGGCTGGGGAATTCCCCACAGTCCCCACCATTTGAGTCATCTTTCAAAATTTTAGTTAGACCCCTTTCCCCTGCCAATTATTTCATATGTATCGGATCTAGAAGGTTCTGAGTTCTCTGTACCCCCATTGGTCATTTTAAAAGTACTCCTCCCCCTGTTTCTCTTCACTGGACATGTGCTGTTTTGTCATCCTTCCCCCATTGGATTGTTTCTGTTGGACCCTCCCCTTTTGCTCCCCTTAAAAACCCTTGTAACTGCCATTCCTTTGTTCTTTTGTCACCACCCCACCTGGCTGCTGTTCTCCTGTCCCTCCAGGCACAGAATAAAGACTTGGTTGCTGTGACAACTGGACCCTTCCCAGCTCTTTTATCTCCGCTGTGTTGCTACTTTGACATGCCTGCTGCCAGCCCCAGCTGGGGTCCAAGCGAACAGCTTTCCGCTAGAGAGCAGGAGCCTGCCACCAGGGAAAGACACAAGCGGTCTCACTGCCGAGGCACGTGTGTTCTTGTCGTGCACTGACCACCGGGCGGTCAAGTGGGCAGCGGCAGTTTATCATAAATTACAGCAGTGGGGATGGAAACTATCTTTTCTGCCAGATTAGAATCTGCCTGCCTTCTCAGTTCCTTGGACATTTAACATTTTTTAGGAAATACAGAAAAGACCACACACAAGAGACCCAGCCAACATGAATATTACCCAGATGAAACATGTTTAATCACAGTTCCAAGAGAAACAGGCAAGTCACTTAAACTGTCCTAAAGAAACCTCTCTCTTTTCTGTTCTGACCACATGATCATCTTCAAGGCAAATCTCCCAAAATTCACTGATGGATGTCTTTCTAACACCAAGCTTACAAACTTGTTTTTTAGTCTAAGCGGTCAAAGTTTCCAGACATTCTTAACCCAGAAATCATGCACAAAACAGAGGCTGAGATTATTTAATCTCAATTTTAGAAATGAAATTTGTAATTGTAGTATTTGCACCCTTCTCTTCCAATACACTAGATTGACAAAATCCTACAATTTCCACTAATCTCTACTTGCTTTTGAGCCCAACAGTCATTTTCAACAGAAGCCCACATAGGAGCAGATGTTGCAAAGACAGTAAGTTCCACGTGGTTTCACGGATATCAATGCAATAGACATACACAACTTAAGCAGACATTACCGTGCAGCCCTAACATGTGTTCTGTTTTGCCTGCTGGCTAAACAATCTGTTAATGCACACCAGAGCACTAATCAAAACATGTCCAGCCAACCACAGCTCACAGTTTCCCAGGAGCCAGTAATCAGGGCACATGTGATAAAGCTAAAAAGGTTCAAAAGACTTCAGGAATGTGGGCAGGGTACTGGGAAAGGAATAGAGTGACTAGGATGGATGAAAGAGCTCCAGAGGTGCAAAACAACACTCTAGAAAGTCAAGCTATGTTAGTTGGGGAACTATGTGTTTTAAGTGCTTCCTCCAGTGTCAACACTGACTGTTTGCAAGTTTCTGTATATTTTATGCCATTTAAATAATTTTGCTGTAAATTGTGATGCTTTGTGATTAAAGACAAAAAGAAATAAAGAAAATAAAATCTGTCTTAAAACTCCCCCAACAATCAACCTTCAGTTTTCACTTTCAACAATTGCTTATGTTATAATTTTATAGGAGAAAAAAAGATTGAAAGCAAAATAATTCAAAGACATAAAATTGGAAGGTCTCCTTTTGCAAAGGTACAGGTGTGGGGATTCCTTTTTTTAAAAATACATTTGAAGTTGACAATACCATATTCTTTTAAAACTACTTTTAAAGATTACAACAAATTAAATCAGGCAAGAAGTAACTTGCATGCTTACCTTGATACTATTTAGTCCTGAGGGTCCTAAGAGTACTCCACAGATGATATATCCAAACATGGTTGGCAATCCTATTGTTGTGCACAGCCAGCCACATGGCAAAGACAACATTCCTATTGTCACAATATCCTAAACATGTAAGATTTACAAATGCTTTAATATAAGGGACACAAAAATTTGGGATGAAATTCAAGACTATTATCTTTCAAAAGATAAACAGCACTGTAAAATTAAATGCATACTACTTCCTGTGAAAAGAAAACAAAACTTCAGTAAATTAACTTCAATGATGTTGCAGGTGTAAGCACAGCAGTTTTCTAGATGAAGCAGATGAGGTACTGACCTTAAGTAATTGGGGGACTTTCAATTAATTTATCAACACTTTAAATACATTCTAGAAAACAGGGAATTTCCTGTGTGGAATGACACTTTGCATTAAAAAAAGATGGTGAAATAGAATTGTTTTGGGGTCTTAAAATTAAAAAAAAAATCCAAATCCAGTTATTCTATATGAAACACAAATACAATAAAAGCTCTACCATGTTTATATATTTTCCAGTATCCTTTTCTTCATCACAAGGCACAACCAGATAAATTCTCTCTACTGACAACATGCAAGTGGCTTATCAAGGACAGCAGTAGCTTTAACACTTTGCAGTCCAGGAAAAGGGATGGTACCCCAAAGGTGCAACAAGATAAACCAAATAAAAGCATAGAGGATTCATGTGGCATCATCATCAGTCTTGTGAAGACTATCCTAAGAGTAGGGAACACACAGCCAAATCACCACAGATGTGGGAGTCACGAATGCTGGGGTAACTTTAGAGGGACAAATGGCGAAACTATACCCACTCCAACCAAGTAGTACTGACATGCAACCCAGTGGGACTAAATCCAAAAGTGAATGACAAGAATGTGTCTAAAACTATTACCTTTATGAAATGATGATCAGCACGAGGAATGGTTGAATCTCTGGGTTTAGTAAGGATATACTGATTGTTTTGAGAATCAATAAGCATACTAAGACCTAAGTCATCTTCTACTTCTCTTTTTGAAGCATTTCTTTTGGAGTTGGCTTCATCCTCTTCCACCCTTAAAACTGCTTCAAAGTTTACACCTCTTACCTTTAAGAAAAAGAAAACAAATAATCAAACAAGCAAAAAAAGGCATGCCAATTAAGCATACCATAAAAAGGGAAAGACTATTAGCTATGCTTGAAGTTTCTACAGAACTTGTTGACACCAACTAAAAATACTGCAGGTTTCTTCTCTAGAAGCCTTTCAATCTCTTTATCAAAACTTGATGTCTTTAAAAGTAAGATTTTATTACCTTGAACAAAACTAATTGGAGATTACAAAGTGATATTCAGTTCACAAAAATCTGAACTAAAGACTGCATTCCAAGTCAAGAAAAGGTCACTATCCTGTAAATTTGAAGGAGAGATTACAAGAACTCTACCTAGTTATTTTCAGGATTTTATTTCTCAAAACAGCAATTCTTGAAAGCAGTTTGTAGTGCAGATCTTTTTTCATTTTTATGTGCTACACTTCTCTATTTGACTATATTTTAATAGAAGCTTGTATATCTTTACCAGAATATTGATTACTATATTAAAGCTTCTCTATTCTAAAATTCCACTGTTTTAGTTTAAAAGAAGGTTCCTTGCAATGATGGAGATGTAAATAGTCCTCCAGGTTGCATATCATGATTCCTTTTGTTTCATGGGTGGAGCTTGAAGCAGAAAAGCAGAGAGAAGCCCTGGAGAAGAAGGCCGCGCTGGCATTCTGCCAGTTCCCAGGTGCCGCACGGGGCGAGCCCGCCCCGGCCTCCGGCCAGGGCCGTTCTCCCCCGGCGGGACAGGAGAGGGCGCTCCCGCCNGATAGAGAATTTAGCTAAGGCTTTTTATTGAACTTAGTTGTATTCTTAGCACAACTACAAAAAAAAAAAAAAGAAAAAAAAAAACAAAAACCCAAAACAACACACGGCTTGGCTGTCTGCTACGGAAAAACTGGTTTTGCCTCCTCAGCAGAAATCAAGAGTTATGCTCACCTCGGGACTTAACCTGGAAATCAACTAAAAAATCTCCCAAGAGCAGAAACCAAGTGAACTGTAACCCATGTTTATGCAAACGGGGCCAATTTAGGGAGTCAATTTTAGGATGGCAAAATGGAACACTAGAATAAACTGACATATTCCCAGCTCCAGAAACACACAGCCCTTACGTGAAGGACACTGTTCCATCATGCAACATAAAAACAAGGATCAGTGCAGGCAGGCCAAGGTACAAAAAGCAGACAAAGTCAGACATGGAAGAAAGTAACACCACAAACACACTTCAGGTCTCTCCTTTGAGCAATATATCTTCTCCCAGACTGTGAAAACCAACGACTCTTGTTCTCCCACAACTTTCTTAAGAAAATTAAAAAGTGGAGACAACATGGTAGCTCCATATCCTGCCAAGTTCAACCATCACAGTCCCCACCACCACAGAGATGCTGTATCTCTCATGGGCTGATTCAGTGAGATGGACTACATTTGTCAAAGTGGCAACTGCAGGGAGGACTTTCAAACCAACACCATAGCAATCACTAGCAAAAAGGAGCAATTACTCCTGTTTGCTCACTCTTTAACAGCCACTAAATCCTAACAACTATATAACACGAGAAACACACAATGCAAACACCAACTACAAATAAATTCACTCCAATGAAATGACTGAGTCTAAAGCATCACTTACAGATTTGTTGTCATCAAAGGCATGCTCTTCTATTTCCTCTTCCAATCTATCAGCTGCCTTCCTGACATCTTCCAGAATTTCATCAAGCATCGACAGGCTTTTGTTTTGGTGCTGTATGTTCTTAAGGGCTTCAACCTGGTGTTTTTCTGCTGCTAAGAGTTCAACATATTCCATTTCTTCCTGTTGAATTTTACAACAGACAGATAAAGTGTTGGCCAGGCCTTTGAGCAGAAAAAACATTTGACATAAGTGTCAAATTTTTGCGCCTTTTGACACAAAACATTTTATCAGTGCAATTGCAAAAACAGTATCTACTTTATGAATATGTTTAAAGAATGTTTTCTCTTTTGCCAATTTTCATTGGGTTAATTGGGCAAGAAAAACAACCAAACAAAATATACACCAATTGCCTTTTCTAATCCATTAGAGTTGCCCCAAGGTTACGATCCAGAAAATACAAGAAATTATTTACTTTGAAAAACTCTAGGAAACATTTCAGAGCCAAATAAAGTTTAGAACTTAGTGCTTTAGAAGGCAAGCATAATACATTGAAAGCATAGTTATATTATCTACAACAAACAAACAAATCAGATGGAAAGCACGATGAATCTTTACTTTATAAGTCCTTTTATAAACATAGGCAGAGGTCTGTTTATGGTTTTCAAAAAATACAGTAAATGTGGAAACAGGAGGGAAAAAAAAAGAGCTGGAAGAGAGAGGAGCAGCCAATCACTCCAGCCAAGCTTCCCATTTATGTTTCCCAAAGAGCACTTTTCCTATCAGAATGAAAACACCTGACTTTTCCCCCTATTTCAGTTTGGGCCTCTTACAAACTTGCACTGACAACTTCTGAAATTACAGAAGGTTTCAGAAGTTGAAAGAGAAAATATGCTAATATGGTTTGATATGGTGTGAAAATATTTCAGTAGGTTCCCTGATAATGTTATGATGCTTCATTTTTATTTGAATGTTTCAGGCTCAAAAAGAGAACTAAAAAGCTTAATGTACTGATCACAGCTGGACCTAACACTGCATCTACTACATAGTTAATATGACAATAACTAAACAGAATACTTTGCGTATTGACAGAGAACAACTTCAGGTTTCTGGGGAAAAAAGATTCTTTCCTTTACATGCCTCCGTGCTTTTAATGACTGTTAAGAGAACAGCTATAAGTAAGGAAACATACACAAGGGAAGCATTCCTTTCTTTCAGTTAGATTCAGGATGCTGAGAATACTTGGATGAGAGAGACCCTACTTCTGTTCTTTTAGAGAGCCAATATTATTAAAAAGGAAAAAAAACAGGCAAAAAGTGGAACCAATCTCTAGGTCTGACTCAATTCCCAGAAAACACAAGTTTCTGTCTCTACCCAGTTAGAAATCAGAGAACATAGGTCTCCCGTAGGTTGTGTGTTTTATCTGCCTACTCTCCACAGACATCTTCAATACCCTAAGCTTACAAAATAGTCCTAAACACCTATCCTTAAATAACTGGAGCGTCTCCTCCTTCACACATTTGCAGATGGACATTTTCCCCCTTGGAATCTGCAAGAACATGCACCTAATTTAATCAATTCCTTGATGTCAAGACAAGAGTATGTTCAAGACCACCAGTACCTGTAGCTAGCTGAACCCTTTTAAAATCCTGACAGTCAGATGAATGCCTCTGATTGTGATGAAACCACAGTATTGGTATCTGATGGTGTTTAGAATTATTAATTCATAGTTACAACATCATGGTGAAAGTTACCGGGATCCCAAAATAACTGGAGCTGGGAAGAATGTAACTATTAATGTGTTTGGCCCAATGCCAACAATTAGTTCTTATGCAACAGTTAAGTAGGAGACAGAGTCATTCTTATACAGCCTCAAGGAAAAACATTCCCTATCTGTTGCTCTCTGCTAGCAGACACTGCTCGAAAGATGTAAGAAACAGCCCCTGTATGAGCTGCAGATTCTCTGTTCATTCAGCAACGACTCAGAACACAAGATGAAATTGATAATAGTTAGATTCTTTCCCCTCAAAAACAGAAGAGGTTTTGGATGCAAGTAGCCCATCTCAGTCTTTTCCATCAGCCAAGACAAGCAGGCTGAGCTAGAGGCAAGCTACATAAAATAATTCTGATTGCAAAGAACTTTCCCTGAATAGCAAGGCAGAAAAGCTTTGAAAAAATCAGTTTAGCTGCAAGTTCCTTCAATTAAAGGAGACAAAAATTTTTGTAGTCTATTAAAGTGGTATCTGTTTTCACCGACAGACTAGTGTGACAGCAGTAGACTGTGACAACCACAGGGAACAGTGTCCATAAAAAGGACAAGTTAATTCAAACAACCCGCTACATGCTAAGCAGAAGTGCATCACAGTACAAACACTGTTCTGTAACTCACACTGGCATTGGAGACACCTGATCACAAGGTACATACCAAGCAACCTCTTACGCAAAGTAATACAGATAAGGATTGTGCACTTAACAGGAACACCTAGAAACACATGAGCAAAATGAAGTAATGAAGTAAGACTTTGGAGCAATGCTGATTCAGAATGCAGTGTTGCTGTTGCTTTCTACTATTTAATCAGAGATTACAAAAGTAGATTTAGAAGAGGTTGCATTTTCACACTACTTGCAAGTTGTTATTTTCCACCCATGTCTGATCAGTAGGCATTCAAGAAACTGGAAGCTAATTAAAAAGTAGGTAAGATTTTGTTGCTTTTTCCTAAACTTCTAAACAGGAACCTGGAGCAACAGTGGGCAGAAACCATCTTCAGCACTTCTTTCTTACTTCCCCCTGCCCTGCATCATGAATGATTCCATTGTATCTTTTCACAGCAGCAGAACCAGCAAGAAATGCATGAGACATACATACATATCCCAGCACTAAAGATTTCCAAGCACTTCAACTCAACAGAAATAATGGGAAGAGTCCAGCACCCTCTACAGTTATTTGTATTTTTCATTCATTTACCATTTAAAAAATAGATGTTCTATGAACATACCAACAAAATAATCATTGCAATAAAATGAAACTGGGAAAAATTGAACCTAATGTGTGTCTTATGAAGTAAGAACAAGTCCAAAACAAATGTATCTCATTCAATTTTCATCTTTTTGGCATGCATTTTTCCATATCTTTTGCTTCCCTTTATGCAACAATTATAACATTAGAACAACAAATATTCTGTTTAAATAACCAGGTGCATGGCATAAAAGAAGGAAGGTGCAAAAGATTAGTCACTCAAGTAAATATTTTGATAATACAAAAACAGCCTCCACAATCCACTTCTGCACAAATAAAGTTTTGACAGGACACACCTCTAAAACACATGATCATACACACAAGCCTCCTTTTAGGAGAAGTACCATTCTCAAGTTCAAGGATAAATTGCTGCATTATTTTACAGTAATGTTACCAAGAATTAGGTAAATGGAAAAGAAGGTTCTGGACAGCCTCACTGCTGCTGTTTTATGAGCTCTGAGAAAGAAAAAAGGTGGAAAATCAAGTAAAGTTCATGACAATTTCTGTACAGCAGAGGCTGCCACTACCATAAAGTATCAATATACAAATCATATAAAGCAGTTCATTGGAATACACCTAGATCCAAATTGCTCCCTGTTCAAATTTGTTGTAATTCAGTCTTCATTTCCACTGCACAGAACCACTCCAGTCCCCCAAGTCTGCATCCTAATTTCTACTTCCATCAACCTTTCTTGGCACAATTCACTGGACACCTTTCCTGCACAAAATTTCTTTCAATGTTCACCTGTTAAGATCTGCACATCTCTTAGCACAAATGCCCTTCAGAGACTCTCACAAGGCATATCCTAAAATGCCAATTACATTTTTGTTCCTTGTCTCACCCACTTGTGCAAGGGCAACCTCTTCTTTTGGAAGACAGAAAACAAAGAAAATTCTTAATATATTCCTCCAGTGCTTGAGGGGTAGAGCAAGGAAAATAGCAACTTAAATACCAAATAAATTTAATTACATTTTGGCTCAATGGGAAACTTTCAGTACACAGTCTGAGCACTACCAAGTCCAGAAGACAGTGGCAGATTGTACACAACCTAATGGGTCTGCATTGACATGTCACCTACTATTTTGCATATCCATTTTACCCACATCTATACAAACACAGAAATGAAAGGCAGTAAGTCATTATAACTGTAGGCTTTGGTTGAGGAATTCTCATTTAAATTGAAAACACAGTATTTCACCATTTCATGGCATTATTTCCACTCTGATAGTGCCACTGGCTTGTCTAGTGCAACTGTGCTATGTGCACTGACTCATCGCTTGTATTCCTCTCCCTTTAACATAATATTTGCCATGGGTCTTATGATTATGCTTAGCTTTGTTTTGAGATAAGAACTATCGACTGCTAGTAAGTTTTAAGCTATGTATCAGAATTACTTGCAAATTTACTAATGAGAACAAATACTTCATTCAAAATCCATTTTAAACAGTAAACATTGCACGTTTTATATAGATACCCTCTTTTATTACAACAGACTGAAACTGTACCATAATAAAATTAAAATCACAAGTAGAATATGAATACTCTAGTAACAAATATGGGCAAACCAACCTTAATTGCAGCTTCTCTCAAGGCCTCCAGTCTCTGTCTACTGCTTTCTTTCATATTTACAACATCTTTGTAATCACCCTGTAGAGCTCTCTGGAGGCCATGGATTGCCTGAAAGACTGAGTTTTCACTTTCATTTAGCTCCTTTTGGAAAATTTCAAAGGTGTGCACCTGAAAAAGTTTCTCTTCATCAGACAGTCCTGCATCCTTCTCAACTGCTCTTATGGCATTTTTTAGTTTGTTAAGAACAACATTCTTTTGGCGAAGAAGACCAGACAGTTTCCTGCAGCTCTCCAACACCCACTGCTTCCTCTGAGTGATAACAGCTCCCTTCCCACGGTGCAGTTTTATTGCATGCTTTACTACATCTTCATGTTCTGCAGGGTTTGCTAACTGGCCACAAGGCAGCGAAACCAACGTCCACAGGGAAATAAATCCAGTCACCTTCATTCTTCACTTTATATTGCTCCTGGGAGAAACTGATAATCCACAGGTACTCAGAGCTTTCTGCTACATGGTTTCTGCATCTCCAGTATGCACACCAGGCTGCAAGATAGTACCAATCAGTTATCAAAATGTTGGGCCATTAGATCAAACAAACGTACAAAATAAACCCAAGACTGCATCCTGCACCATGATCTCTAACAGAACACATATGGTCTTCTTCACTCAACATTTATGAAAACCAAGGAACAGTCCAAGGTTATTGACAGATTTTTGGTTTCCCCTTGAGAATTTCCTAGGTAACATCTTGTTTTAAAAACAGTGACTGGAAAACTTAGTCACTTCACATGGTACTCATCTGCACTTCTTACCTGAAAGAAAAGCCTTTAAAAATATCAGGCCATGATGTCATAGGCTATATTTCAACCTAGCATTAGAATTCATTCTTCTTAGCTATCAACAAACCTCCTGTTTCTTCTCAAACATAGCCTAAAATAATTCTATCATAACCATTTGTTATTTACAAGGTGCCAGAAGCATTAACAAACTCAACTACACACATTCAACAAAACATAATGAAAAAAAAAAGCTTAACTGAATCAGATTACATTATAAATCACAACTATGAAAGAAAGAACAGCAAAACTTCCTGGACTTCTGCGTGCTACCAGTTTGGATAAAAGACCTTCTTCACCTGAAAGGCTGTTGGTCCTTGAGGTACTTTACTTCAAAGCTTATTAATGATCTTCAAGACTTTAAAGAAAATTATAAAAACACTAAATCAATTCATTCATAAGTTCATTTCCCAGCAACTACTTGAAGATCTATATTTAAACTGCAGTATTTAATTTTAATACCAAGCAGGACAGAATTTAAAAACTGATGTCCTCCTCTCAGAACCTAGAAGAAAATACTGACATTGTTGAAAAATAACAAAGTTACATTTTCTTTTTAAAAAATCCAAACAAACATAAAAACCCTCAAAAAAATCCTCACACCACAAAACCATACATAACAATATATAAAGCTCTGTACATGGCATTCTAAAAATGCACAACACACAAAGCATGTTAGTACAACATCAATACAGCAGGTATTTCCCTAAAAATTTAGTTACAGTCTTGATCGTTGGGCCAGCAGCCTTAATCATGAACCAACACACCAACATGGTCATCTGGAAGCAGTTTGTCTAAGAGAGAATCTCCTTTTCCTACAATGCAGTAACAGTCACAATCCCAAGTATCCAAGCCAGCCATAATCAATTCACAGAATGAGCTCTGAGCAACCTGGTCTAGTGGAAGACATTCCTGCCCACGGCACAGGGGTTGGAGCCAGAGGGTCTTTAAGGCCCCTTCCGACCCAGGCCATTCTATGATTCCATAGGAAGGGAAGATGGCAAAAACAGTCATGCATTACCTTTATTTTTTAAACGCTCTCCCATCTCTGTTTCAGAGAAAAATTAGAAAATCTACCTGTGGGTTGGTTTATTTCTTTTTTCAATGCATGAAATGCAAGTCAAAGTATTTAATTACTAATATTTGACTGGGGGCTAGGTATTAACAACAGGAAGAGCTAAAACATTTAAAACTAAGAAATGAAAGTGAAGTCAAAGTAGCAAAAGCATATCACATCAGTCTAATACCAATAAAATAATGGAGAAATATTTCAGAGCTTTGATAAAGCTGTGGGGTTTACTATTTTTAAGGGATCGGGAAAACAACAATCCCCACCACCTGGTAAAGTTCTAGAGTAAAATTTAAGGAAATATTCCTTCACATATACAAACTAATACCCTTCCTGTTTAGTAGGCCTGGGGCAGAAATTTTGCTAAGTATATATTACAACCTATTCCTGCAAGAAAGAGGAAGAAGAAAACATGCAGTGTATATCCAAGTTTCTGTTTGTAGAGAGGTGAGAAAAAGACTCTACTGTATTTCTTATGTGGTACATCAAACCACATAACTAAATTTTGAGCAGAGGTTTACACCAGAAAAGCTCACTCACAGTTGTGCTGCGCAAGCTTAGCACTCTGGTTCAGATATGGGACAGTTCTGTTTCAGTGCTTTTTACTTGGCTAGCAAAAGCTGTTTAGAGGAGCGACACCTGGGACAGTGCTCAAAAGCTCTTAAGGGAATAAAGACTTCACGTACCAAAATTAATGATGTGATGATAAGTGAAAAGGCAAAAAAACGAACACTCTTCTCCATTCACCACCAGTAAGGATCAAATCAGAGGGAACTGTTATCGTTTGGAATCATTATTTAAGCAACGTTTACTTCCTGCTGGATTGCAGTTCATCTTCCCCCTTTTCCTTCCTGAATACAACACTGTAGCACCAGATTTCATCAAGCTGGTAATACAGGACCCTGCCTCCAGACCGCTCTTGCGGATCCTTCCACATCGGTATGTCCGCCTCCACTCGCCCCTTTTCCCAACGCCAGCTCCTCCCCGGCAGCCGCAGGGCAGCCGGGGCCGTGCCCGCCCGGCATCTCCGCCCCGGCACGGTCCCACCTGAGCGCGATGGCAGCTCCCGGAGCCGCTCCCTGGGGAAGGCCGGGAGGACGGCAGGGCTCAAGGGGAGAACAGAAGGAGATGAACGGAGCGCGGGGGCGACCGGCCCGGCTCCCTCTCCCTCATGGCGGCGGAGGGACGGGGACGGGAAGAGGCGGCCGCCCCGCCCGGCGCTCTCGGCAGCGACGCTCACCTGAGGGACGGAAGAAGGCCGGCAGCGGCCGGACGGGAAAGGCGGGATCGCAGGGCGGCGAGCACAGGCGCTGAGGGGGCGGAGGGCACCGAAGGGCCCCGTCCTTGCGGCCGCCCCTCGCCCCGCGCCGCTGCCCGAGCGCCGGGGCGGCGCCTTGGAGCGCAGCCGGGCGGGACNGCCCCGCCTCTGCGGCCCGTGCCCGGAGCGCTCCCCGGCGGGAGGCGGCGCGGGCAGGCCGGTGCGCGCCTGCGCGGGAGACGGCGCCGGGCGGTGAAGTTGGTGGGAGCGCCGGTGATAAAATGGTAGGTTGTGCGCGCCGGGGGGGAGGGGAGACGGCGAAACCGGGGAGGGGAAGCCCCGAACAACCCCCGTCCTGGCAAGCCGAGCGCCCCCGCACCTTCTGCCGCTCCCCTCCCGCTCCCCTCCCGCAATGCCGAGTCCCGCTGCCCTGACCGGGGAGCGGGGGACGGCGCCAGGCGGGAGGGACGCGCGGCGCGGGGACACGGGGACGCGCACCCCTCGTGCGGAATCGCTCTCCCGCCGCCTCCTCCGCCGGGCCGGGAGCGGGGAAGGTCACCGGGGGCGACGGGGGAAGGGAGGGGGCCGAGCACCGCCGCGGGTATTTCGAGCGCAGGCAGCCGGCGCAGCGCGTACCTTTCCCTTTTTTGGGATTCGGGCTGGCGGGGCAGGTCGCCGGAGCTGCGAGTCCCTCGCTCCCACCGACCCCTTCCCCGCCGCGGGACGCGGCAGGTGCAGCCTGAAGCGGTGGGAAAGGTGCGGTACAAATTCCCTTGCCGGGTCGGGGTGGCGGGGTTCGCCGGGGCTGTTCTGGGAAGGGAGGGTTCTCCCGGTGCCTCTGCAGCAGCTTCAGCGCTTCCCTGGGGTGTGCGGTACGGTGTCATTAGCACTGGCAGAGGGCTCCAGAAATGTGCCTGAGCCGTGCCTGGGTGCGAGGTGCGCATCCTTGTTCAGGTGCCGTCAGCGAGGAGTCGTGCTGGATTCGGGGGTCGCAGCCTTGCCCCGGCCCCCAGGGAAGGTGCGCGGGTGCCGCTGCCCGCTGCGCAGGGCACTGGCCGCGGAGGAGCGGTAGCAGCCGTGCTACGTGGCAGGGGAGTGGGCTGGAGAGTCGAGCGTGTTTCTTATCGCTTCAAATAATTCAGTGTTTTATTCCGCTAGAAAGGAAGCTGGAAAATATCCCTAAATGCCTGGCGTTAACTAGGCTTGAAAGAGGGACATAGGTTTTGCTTTGGCGTTGTTGGCAGAGTCCTATGTTTTGAAGTGGTTATCGCTAAGTTTGTTGCCCAAAAGAAGTTTATGTAACTGAGGAAGATCTAGGTGCAGAGATCCTATAGTTGAACCGTCATGAAAATTTGGAGGCAGGGTGGAGCTTGCAGCCAAAGTATCATTGGTTATTTACTTACCAAAGTATGTTGTAGTGATTTTTTGCACTTTTTTCCTCCCACTGTACATATTTCTTATATAAAAAGAAACCCTGCGTGTTTCTTCTTTATTAAATTGAAAAATCTTGTAGGAAAGACCAAATTCCATATCTTGTTTACATGATGTGGTTCTTGTCTCAGGACCATCTATAGTTGAGATGTCGCTGTCCATATGGGTACAAGAGATAAAAAGTAAATTCAAAGATGGTCCCATATTTACTGCTCACTGAGCCAGGATTCAGTTGTTTTTTAAGACATCAGTAAATTTTCATTATACCTGATGATTTAAGCTGTAGTGGGGAATTTAGACAAATTTCTCAGCGTAATTGTTGGCCCAGAACATGCGTTTAGTATGGTTTAACAAAATTGGAAATTACAGAGTATAATAAAAAATGGAGTTTGATTTAAGCTATCTCCTTATTCTTCCAACTTCATGTAAAGAATAATGTTGAAATAAGTTACTAGCAAATTTTCTCCCTATAAAATGCCCATTCCTACCTCTTGGGTGTTCCAGGAGTTTAGGGACATTGTACCAATATGGTTACTGCAATTGAGAGAAACATCATATTAATTCCTATATACCACTGTAACAGGCTTTTTTGTTGTTTAATGTATTAATAGTGTAAACATATTTTTCAGAGCTTAATTAAAGTTTTAGGTCACATTTACAACGATCTTATAGTCTCATTGTAACATTTAGCAGTCTCTGATTTGTCCCCTTCATCTATTTTATCTTTGTCTTATGTCTTCTGTTGGCAATGTTTTTTAACATAATTACATGAGAAAGGCTTCTGCCTTTTTCAGCTGATGACTGAAAATGGTTAAACTTTGCATTAATTGTTGCTAAGAAAATATTAGGAAAACTCTTGAGTATTTTTTCTCCGTATATGAAGGACTTTTACAGAATTTGAGATCCTGTAAGTTGCACCTTTTTAATTTCTTTTTTTTATAACCACTAGGCATATCTTTCAGAAGATAACCCTATTGTAATATGATGAAACTTGTGTTTACTGCTGTTACAGAACAGAAAAAACGTCAGCATGTGTGAGCAATAAAGCAGAAATACAAGTTTGTTACTGACAGAATATGTGCTGCTAAAAATGTACATATAGAGGCTGTCATTTCAATTTTCAGAAGAAAATGCAGTCTATTTAACTGCAGAAGAACAAGGCTTTGTCTTCCTGTAATTCTGAAGTGAAAGTTGTCATCAACAAGAAAACTAAACCCTTTAAAAGATAGGCATTAGTAGTAGAATGCTGAAACAAACTTCTGGATTAGCTTCATTGGCTTTCATGCTTCTTTTGCATCCCAAAGCATAAGCTTAAATCGTCCCAGAAGGACAAGGTCCGCCAGTTTATGGCATTTACCCAGGCTGGTGAAAGGACTGCTATATACTGCTTAACACAGAATGAATGGAAACTAGAAGTGGCAACAGACAACTACTTCCAGAACCCAGACTTGTACTGCAAAGAATCCATGAAAAATTCGGTAGACAAGAAGAAGTTAGAACAATTGTATAATCGATACAAAGGTAAGGTTTGTTTTTTTGGGGTTTTGTTGGTTGGCTTGGTTTTGTAGTTGTGGGTTTTGTTTTGTTTTTTTCCTAGATTATATTGGTTGTGGGGTCTTCTGTTTTCTGTATTTTTAAGGAGTTTTAAGTAAAGCTCACTAGCTTTTGCTTCTCACTATGTGTTTGCAGTAATAAGAATGAAAAAAGGTTTTGAATGCTCTTATTAGTCTGTGCACAACTTCTGTAGAGATTTCTGTAGACTTTAAAAGTAGGACATTAAATTTATAGTGAGGAAAAAGTGTCAGCTGTCAAATAGGGTAGCAAAGTTTATTATGCAACTTATGTGATTTATTGCCAGTGGCTGCTATTAAATATGTGTCTGATCTTTTTTCCATGGCAAAAGAATACATACTGTTCCTATGCTAACATTTGGGGGAATTAATTCTGTTCAGAGACAGTAGTATTTCTATACATTAAAATCAAAAACATTTCAGATAATGTTACAGCTAGGAGTGTGACCAGACAGTCAAATAAGAAAACTTAGAAACTAGAAACTATATCCTTATTTCATTCCTTCATGCTGGCATATTACTGCAAAGGTGATGTGCCTGTTCAGAGAGGCTTGGAGGGATAACCACAGGAAAGTGGATTAAAAGCAGAGTTGCTTCTTTTCCAAGTTTTATTTTACAGTGTTGTCACAAAGAGCAGGAAAAAAAAAAATAGGCATGTAAGTACAAGAATGTATGTGATCCAGGTGACAGTGCTGGCTGAGCTGTGGCCATCTGACCAGAGTGTGTGCGTTGTTCATTCCATGCTGAAGAGGTACAGGCTGGATTCATTGCTAGCTCCTGTTGGAAACCATATATCTCGTTTTAAAACATGACCTCTTTACCACTACTCAGCTATGATTTTATGCACTTTTCTAATTGAAATATGTGGCATGCATTGTATATGCTTTATCCTATTTTTATGATACTGTTTCCACCATTTTTGTTCCTCTTTACATAATCTGTTCTATAGGGGCTCTTTAATATTTCATTATTATGTGGTAATGAATTGTGTAGGGCCAAAGAGCCAGCAATGCTATAGCATTTTCTTCATGAAAACAAAAACAGAGACAAAACCCAGGGAACCAGGTTTTGTTTTATATATGCATATGTGTATATTTACATATATATATGTGTATATACATAGGTGTATATATAGCATATGCATATATCTGAATATTTTGTTTGCTTCTTGAATGTCAGGCTTGGAGATTACTGGGTCAAAAATATTCAAATTTATAAATGCTGTTAAGAATATATAGAAGGAAAAATTGTCACAGATGTTATTTGTTAGTCATAAATTTCTAGCAGAGGCAAAATGCACCATCTGACTGAAAGGAAGTCTAGCCAGTTTATGTCAGTGTTTTAATTCACAGCACACCTTTGCAGTTCTGGCACTTAAACACTGAAGTAAACCTTAAAGACTTTCACAAGATTTGACAGAAGAGTATAAAAGTTTTGGTTAAGTACCTTTCCTTTTTTCCTATCTGGCTTAAACCTGAGTCTTGGGCCCCACAACAGTAAGGAATTTCTTTGTTCTACAAGGCCTGTAGAATATTGCACTATACTTGAAATCTGAGATGAAATGTCTTTTTCTATGCTGGTTTTTTTGTTAGTTTTATTACCTGTTTATCCAGCAACTCCGTCAAAACAATTGCATTTTTGTTCTTAGTTGCCTGGATGATGTGAAATACAATAGGGATGAAAAGTACTTGTTGAAATCCATCAGAATTTTTCCACTGATTTCAAGACAGTGCGCATCTCTCCTTCAGTTCTTCAATTACTTCCCAAATACACAAGAACTGTGCTTTACATATCTTAGAACTAGTTGAATAGATACGTTTACTTGTTATTTGGGGTCAAAGGTCCCTGAATTATACCATGGGTGTAATTCTTTGTTTAATGGGTATGAGTCTGTTTGCCAAATTAACTTCCTCTCTGGAATTTACTGTTTCTTTCACTGTAGTATTGGCTGGAAAAGTAGAAGAGATCTTAGCTGAAGAATTAAAAGTGTTTTATCTAGGCTTGATTTTTTTTTTCTAAATTTTTTTTAAAATCAACTCATTTGATCAGGACTTAAAAATAGCATGGCTGAAAAATTGTAGCTGTTTAAGAAGTTAGTCCTAAATCTACCCAAGGGACACTTTTCTACATAGCCCAACTCGTGATATTGAAATGTCTTCCTGTCAAAGCTGGGACAGACAGTTTTGTGGTTTGTAAAATCTCATGCTTTGAAAATTAAAGGTGTGATTTTTATTTTCTTTTGGTTTTATTTGTTTTTTTTCTTCTCCAATTATTTGTGTGCAGGGGGTTGTTTGTTTGGGGGTTTTTTTAAGAGAGAATTTTGTTACAGAATTATTATTCTGTAGGCATCTAATCTGATGTAGGAAGTTAAGGAAGTGTGCATCTGACACTCAGAAAGGCACTGCTGGGGAAATACTATGTTTCACTTGTACTAAATTGTATTAATTAGCTTAGGCTCTGTTATGCTAAGGCATTTTTTGAACAATGTTTTGGTGATTTCCCTGACTTACAATTAAATCCCCCAAATGTTTAAATGTGGTCTTTAGATAGATGTAGTGGATATTGATATGTCACTATCAGGAAAAAAAAAAGATCTGTGGTATTATGTGGTAGGTGTGGTTTTGTTGGGCTTGATTTTGGGTTGCTTTTTTTTTAAAGTTTAATACATGCTGACCCATATAGATATATTGTGCATTTTGATGTGTTCATCACCCTTGCTGCCTACATTTAGAAATGGTATCTCCTGATTTAATTCAGATATATTGTCGAGGGAAAATTAAACTGTTTTGTTGACATTAGCTGATAATTTCAGGAAAAGGTTGCAAACCAATTTCTGTATAAGTTTACAGAATACTTAATCTGTTTACTGATTCTCTTTTAAATTATCTAGACTTCAAGTGAAAACATTTGCAAAGGTTATGAAAAAAATGAAAACTTGTATCATGCAGCGCATCAGAGTTGTCAGATGATTGTTTTTTAATTTTTTTATAAATAAATGTGATTCTCCTCTTTGTATTTTGAACTGCAGACCCACAAGATGAAAATAAAATTGGCATTGATGGGATTCAGCAGTTCTGTGATGATTTAAGCCTGGACCCAGCCAGTATCAGTGTTCTGGTTGTGGCATGGAAATTCAGGGCAGCTACTCAGTGTGAATTCAGTAAAAAGGAATTTGTTGATGGCATGACAGAGTTGGGGTAAGTATCCACTTCTGCACAGTTCATAATGTAAAGCCTGAACTCTGTTTCTGTTCAAAACATTTTCAGTTAAATTGCATGAAGCTTAAAAAAGCTGGTGAAGCTGGTGCCAAGCCTGACAGGTGTTAAATGCCTGTAGTGTCTTGTCTTCCTTGCATTGGTGCTTTACTGCAAAGCCTTAATAATGACCACAGTAGGGGGGAAGCAAAACGATTTCCACCTGTACAGCAAGGGAGTCAGATAAATACAGATTTTTTTTATGTAGTTCATGGTAAGCATATGTGTGGTTGTGTTAAGGATTTGAGTTGGACCACCTGCTGTTAAAAACTGAAAGTCACTGGAAGTGTATGAAAGGAAAAAAATAATTCAGTGTTGAAGCAGAAAAGAAATAGGAAAACAAAAAAGAACCTTCAGTTCTTTACCTTGCCACCAGCAATGGACCCATCTTTCTTTTTGTCCATTTTACCACCCATACATTTTTGTCTTTATCCTAGATAATTCATTTCTACAAAATATCTATGAGAAACTGAAATAAAAATGAGAATATTGGAAAGCATTGGAATATTGGAATAGTAGGAAAGATTAGTTCAATTGTGGTGTAATTGATAAAAAGAAAGTCCTTCCTGGATTACGGAGCTGTTCTGGATAATAAACTTTGAATGTTGCTTCTGTTTAGCAATAAAGTCAAGCATTTATCATCATAAAATAATACTTCATCTAGAACTTTTCCTTGCAAGAATAGCAGCATTTCTAATATATAGAGATATCAAAATAATTTCTTTTTTAACAGATTGCGTTAAATAGGTGTATAATTACAGTTTATTAGTTCATGTTTCTTGTAGCTAAACAATTTCACTTGATCTTAGAATAGCACCTTATCAACATATTTCTATGACAGACCAACTTCTAGGAAACGTGGTGGTTGTTTCTTGAGCAGGGATCTTAGCACTCTTTTATAACTGACCTCATGAATTATTGCTTTCTTTTTAAGCTTTCCTTTTTTTAGGTAAGGGCATTCATAAATTGTGATTAAATAACTTTTGATATAATCTGAAGTTCACTGCTTTATTTTGTCCCATTGGGTAGCTTTGGGTAGAAATTACAAGAATAATTACGATTTTCTAATCAAGGACAGAAATCAGGTGGTCATGCCGTTATATTAAAGGTTGCCAGCATTTTTATTTTTTTTTTAAATCACACAAGTGAGTAAAAAGGTTTTGCTAACCCACTTGTGACTTTTGGCTTGGATTTTGTTTTTTTAACTTGATTGTCACATTTCTGCTATGTTCTTTTGACTGTCTCTGACACAGCTCCATAGAAGTCTGTGATTTTTATCTCTTTCTGCTCAACACGTTAAACTGTCCTTGGGAGCATAATATGATTATTCTTGCTTGCCACAGCGCTTATTGAGAATTTGGAGTGATTTTGTTACGTACTTGAGGGCACAGAGTGTGGTTTTTAGCAATGAACACAAGTGAGCATTCGAATGGAAGGAAATTCCCTGAGGCTTACATCACATAGTATCTTTAGGATGCGTATGGGAAGGTGTGTTTGTTGACTGGATCAAGTCCCAATGAAACTGAAGTTCTCAGTTGAGGACTGTTGGCAGAATTCTTCCTTTTCTCCACCAGATACTGCTGGAGGCCAGAAAGGTACTTATTTTTATCTGTACCATGCAAGACAGTTAAAACTGCATTTGCATTTTATGGATGTTGTTACAGTTACCCGTTCTTTGATAGAATTTTTGTTGAATCTTTAGAATAAATACAAATGTTTAACTACACAGTGTTGTGATAGCTGCTTCTTTTGAAACCTGTTTGCTTTACTTTGAATTTCTAGGTGCAATTCAAGATGCGGGTAATGTCCTGTAAACCCTGAATATTCATTTGATGCCTTGTTGTGGCAGAAACACTTTTCTTTTTAAAAGTGTGTTTTGTCAGTTCAGGTACTTTCACTGAAAATGCTTCCTTAGTGTTATTCAGGGATGTGTTTCTGTTAGAATTTCAGTAACTTGATTCTGTCTTAGCTTACTTGTGCCAGGCTGTTAAACAGCTTGCCTGCCTTCAGGCCATCATTCAAGGTTCATTTTGTTCCTAGGTTTCATTCTCAGGTGTTTTATGATGGGGAGGGAATGATTGCAAATAATAGTTAATTTAGTTGTAAAGTCCTCTAATGCCAAGATGAACTGTAAAAACATAGTGTGAAGCTCTTTGTTTAGGAGAGCAGGAAATAAGCAGTGTCTGTCTAGATTAAAGCAAAACTCCACACACTTGTGTTACAACATCTATCTAAGGGGAAGGAATAACAGTTCAGTGAGGCTTGTGTGTTCTTCAAGAACAGAGAAGCATCTGTTCAGAAATTCATAAAGAGGCAGAAAAGAAGTTAAACCACTGAATCTTGTTTGCACTTGTACCTAATGGATGCCTGTATACAATGTTCCACTTAAAATTCTTTACTAAAGGCACATGAGCATTTATATTTTTCCGAATGCTATCCACAAAGATACTCTGTTTTTATCTTAACCACTGTTTTGTTTTGCTTTGAAACTAAACCATAAAAAGGCAGGGGGAAAGTAGAAAGAAATTTTAAATATATGTAAATAATGTAACTTCTTTTGAACAGGTGTGACACCACAGAAAAACTAAAAGCTCTATTGCCAAGACTGGAACAAGAGCTAAAGGATCCCGCAAAGTTCAAAGATTTTTATCAGTTTACTTTTAACTTTGCTAAAAACCCTGGACAAAAAGGTCTAGGTAAGTAGAAAAAAAATCAAGAAAATGTCTTCAGTCAGTGAAGTCTTCCAAATGCTTCCAGTACTACAATATGGTCATTGTGATTGTATAGTAAATTCATTATTAATTTTTTCCATTGACTTGACTTTTCCATCTTCTTTCCTTTAATCTCTTCTTAATGTCCCCCTGGTACAGATAATTTAATGGGTTTTTCTGCCGGTATTGACATTCTCTCACATCATGTCAAAAGAAGTTCCTTCGGTTCTTAGAGACCTGTCAAATTTTATTTTTTATTAAATACTGAGCTAGTGAGCTCTTTGTGTTACAAACTACTGAAACAAGATCTCCATATCAGCTCAGGAAGAGGGAGAAAACTGGGCAAAAGTTACTGTTCTTCTAAGAATTTTTGGTTTTAGCTCAGTTTTTATGTAAAGTTTAGAAACAGGGTATTACGGACTTGGTTCAAAACCAGTGAATAAAAATAGGCATAGTTTATAAAGCATTAAACTACTGTTCTTCGTAAAGTTTGAAATTTGTCCCAATCCATGCCTTGTATTGCTGGAGTAAAACTGATACATTTTTTAAATTCCAGTGGTTTTTCTTCTTCAAATCAAAAGTCTCTAGTTTGTGAACAGATGAAAAAAATAGATGAAATCCAATATCTTTTCCAATTTATGTCCACTTTTAGCAGGTCCTGTGTAGGAAGGAATTAGTGGTTTTGCATATAGAACAGCACAGTACCATCACCACTGTTCCTTGTGCTGTGGGTGAGAGGAAGTGGTTTGTTTTTTAGGGGGCTGGGGTTTTTTTATTTTTTAGCATAGTCACTTTAAATCTGTGTCTGAGTTACTAGGAAAGTTGATAAATGTTTTTCTCAAGAACTGTTGGGAGAAAAGAATATTGATTTAGAGCTCAACCAGGGGTGTCTGTTCCACATTCTTTACTTTGAATAATGTCTTGTGTCTTCTTTTTTTTTAAACTATGGACAACTTTTAACCAGTTTATATTTTATTTTCATCTTTTTTCAGCAGTTTCATTTTTCATTTCATGTGTCACTCTGTCATGGCTCACATGCTACTTTTCCTGACACAGAAATGAAGTAGTCTTGTAGTGGCTCTGTGAGGTTGGTTGGAATTCTAGTCCCTTAGCTAGTCTTCATTAACAAAGCTTAGTACTTTCAATTTGCAGAAAAGGTAAGCCAGTTACAGCTGAGGTTGGAATCTATGGGATACCTAAAGAAATATTACAAATAGCTTCCTGTTTTAATTGGATGAGTTCCAACATGAAGCTCATGAACTTGGGCAGTATATTCAAAAGCTTTTTGCCTAAGCCTGTACCACAAGTGCAGGAGGGAAGGCAGCCCAACCCAGATTTGGAACTGAATGTAGTGTTTATTTGACATGAAGAGGAAATTTACTCGTTTTCTATTCCTTCTTTTTATTCAGTATTGGGGGCCTTTTAATTTGTAAGTCTGTCTTCTCTGTTGTGTAAGAAAGGTGTTTTATTGCCAGAAAGTACCCAAGTTCCTTCTTGTACTAAGAGTTGAACTATTAACAGGAGAAAGTAAGAAGTACAAAAACTGAAGTAAAAGTTCAACTGTAGAATTAATTGATTGGAATTGTTGCTGATTTAAGTTTTCAGGAATTTTAGTAATTTCTATAATATTTTCAGTCTCTTAATTTCTAGTACTTAGTTCTTACATGGCAGCATCTTGGTGACATTTTTCATGAGACTCTTTTTGGTTTTGCTAAGATGATTCTAGATGGTAAAGAAATATGAGCAGATGCCACTGTTCTTACTTCAGTGGAGATACACCATATTTCTTGGATCACCATAGGCTGAGTAGAAAGAGATTACTGAGCAAACATATGGACTAATGTGACATTTTTGAGTGATTGAGGCCAGTGATAGCTTACCCAAATAAAAATTAACACTGTATAGGTTTGGAGCTGGAATCTTTACAGGGAATGCCATCATAGTGGAGCAAAGAGGTGAAGGAAAAAAGTAAGTTTACAGGTTGGTGTTTGTAATAACCACAGAAGAAAGCAGTATGTTGTAACCAAGGAAAAAAATTCAACCAGTTATTTAACTGGAGTGTCTGTATGAGCTGAGAATTCTGGTTGCTTCAGCTACATTTAATACAGGTTTAGGTGTTTTTTTCAAATTTTACATCCTCTTCTCTGTATACATTTCCACATTTTCTCCTGGATTGAGAAACTGTCCATCTTTGCTCCCTGTCTCCAGGAGTGTTTGGTGTTTGTGTTCAATGATTGTGTGCACTATTGTCAAGGAGATGTGGGATTTGATATCAGCCATGTACAAAATCCGTTTCTGTCTTACTCAGTTTGGAGCCTTTACTTATCATTAAGTCCAGATAGTCAAACAGAGTGAATAATTAGATTTGTTACCAGCTGAGCTGGTACAAATCTATGCCTAGCTCTGTCTGGGTCATCTTACAGTGTTGACCTCTCCTTCTTCTCCACATGCACATTAGCTGACCTTCAGTCAGTATAGGATGCTGCTTTGCATTAAAGTCTTTCTGGTGAATTGTAACTTAGAGACTAAGAGGTCATTAAGTTTATGTCAAGTAAAGGATAAAAGTGAATGGTTTTAATTAATGAAGGGGACATAATCTAGCAATTCTTTCCTAAATTTCAATTGCAGAATATTTTAATGTAATTTTTCTAGGGTCTGAAGTATTCTGTGCTTTTTCTAATTGGGCTGGGAGCTTAAATCACCAAGTCTGGTAATTGTACTTATTGTTTAGGGGACTGATCTGTAGGCTAAAAGAATGTTGTTTGATTCTTGGATATATACTTGACCTGTAAATGCGCCTATTTGAAAACTGAGCAAGTTTCACATAGTGCCAGTTACAAATGAGGAATTTGTATTCTTAACATATTGTTAATAGAAACCTTTTATAAAAGAAAATGTAATAAAATTCCTTCTGTTGGGTCCATCAGGTTAAGTGCTAGTGCATCATTTTTTTTTAACAGAAATAACTCTTGAGAATAGAGCTTACCAGAAATGTCTGCAATAGGCAGACTGAATTACACCATTTTTTCATGTTTTTTCATATATGTTATCTTAGTATGTTGAAACAATAAGAAATGAGTGTAATATCTCTCAAATGTTCAAGCAGCAATGCTTTGGTTATGAGTCATATTTAGTGCTCTGTAAGTACATTAATACATTTCAGATTATTTTTTTTTAAAATCTGTATCTGCTGTTTTAAGAAGTGATATACAACAATTATTATTTTATTTATTGTCCCCTCTCCTCTGAAAAACATCAGGAAATAGTGATTTATGGGTTCCTTCTTAATGTGGCACATGGTCTTTAAACTTAACAGATATAGTTATATAGTGTATTCCCTTGTGCCAGAGAGGATCAACATCTACCAAAACCCTTCTTTGCAGATGCTTTTCTAACCAAATGCTCAGTGGTATGCTACAATATATACTAACTTGCATTTCAGTTTCAGTAGGTATGAAGAAGATTTGAGGTCTGATGTGTCCTGGTCCTCTGGCTAAACAAGTTTGAGATCCATTGCCTTCACAAAATAGAATCTTAAATTTTTGATGGCAGGTTTCATGCATCTTTGTCCATGTTTGCTTAAGCTTATTTTTAGACTTTTTTCTTTTCTTTTTCTAGCATATAACTTAAATCTCTGTTTCTGGAATTTTCCAGTTTAATACTTCAACCAGCCAAAGTAAATATGCAGAATACATTTCCTTAGAGTGAGTAACAACTTTTTATGTATTTGGCGAGACAGAGTAAAACCAACTGCTCTTATAAAATTTATCTTCTAGCTCTCTGATACTGGAATTTTATCTTCCAACTCTCTTTTCCTTTGCAATCAAATTGATCTAATTTTCTCTTGTCTTGTTACTACTCAAACAAGCCAGAAAACTTTCTACATGTCTTAGATGTTTTGCTTATTGTTTTGCATCCCTTTACATTTGTTTATGCTTCTTACTGTCTGCAGTTTGCAATCTGTTTTACTATTGGGTTTCTGCAGCACTGCAATGTACCCAGTTAAGTCTGATCTTGTATTTCTGCAGTTGGTTACTCCCACTAGCTGTATGACCTTGCACTTCTCTTTGATGAAACCTTTCTTATTTACTTCCAAGTGGTTTTCCAATTTGTCCAAATAATTTTGAATTCTAATCTTGTCTTCTATCATGTTAGATGTTTTTCAGGTTTTGTGTAAGTTTCAAATGTAGTAAAAGTTTTCTTTATTGTATCATCTGAGTTACTTAAGTATTGGGTAGTGTTAGATACAGGACTGACCCACTTGGATGAGTTACTTTCTCCCAGTTTGGCCAAGAATTACTGAGGTTCTTCCAGAATTTCTTTGACCTTTATGAAGTTTCAAACATGGTACGTAGCAGTTTGAGATTGCTTCAGCATATTGAGGTGAGTTTCACCGTATCTGGCTTCACTTTGGGCTGCAGTGCTTGAGGACTGAATTTCTGAAAGTTGTTTCTGAAACAACGGTCAGTTTTCCTCAAATCTTTTTGTTTGGAGCATATCTTTGAGAAAAATCTCTGTGTGTGTCCCAGACTTTTTTTCTTTCCAGAGTTATTATCAGCAGGACACAGTATCTTTTATCACACCAGGTGCCATTTGTGAGATGGGGAGTGGGAAGGCACAGAAGCCCTTCTTAGAAGTTTTTTTGGTGATAGAAGAATTTAGGTGATACCTGACACAGCTGTCTTCGTAATTCGGTGGGGATTTTGCTCCAAGAAAGTGATCTTGGAGGGTAGGAGTGTGTGTGTAGTTTTGTGTCTTATTTATTTTTGGAAAAGCCTGTCTTCCCTTGATTTTTAATTTCTTCTTCTCCAGTTCCCCTCAAAACCAATGCAAGAAATTCTGCCTTTATGTAATTAGATGGGAAGAATCCTCTTCCAATAAACTAAGTTACATCTGTTCTCTTATTCCCTAAAATAGACACAGAATTCAGTACACCAATACCCATTCCTAGAAATAGGACTGCCTTTTATAGGAGTCTCTCTTCCACAGTTCATGTGGTGACAGTAGGGAATTTTTATTTCTCTTTGTATTTGCAGGACTTCTGTCGCTATAGTCTCATCCAACTCAAATGTTTGCATTTACTTTTGTTATCTCAGTATTATCAAGTAGAATGCTTCAGTCTGGACACGTGCTGTTTACAGAAGTGAAAGTAGTAGCAATCGCCTGAGGTGATACCTTGTGTAAGGAGTGAGATGCAGGAGGCAAAAGCAGTGCATAAGATCTGCCATGATGATTGATCTTTAAGCAGAAAATGATGTTCTGATTAATGTTACTCAGTGCTCAACTATCAAGTGTCTTTCAAATACATCTGAATAGATTTGATCATTATCAAAGAAGACAATGGATTCTTAAAACTGTTAAAACTGTGACTCTCTAAGTGGTGGTCAGAATTCAGGAAAAAAAACAGCGAGGTTTCAACACAGCAGTGCCCTCTCAATGGCTGCATGTTGGACCTGGCAGACATAATATTTAGATGTATTAAACTTGATCTGCATTTTGTCTGTATATTTTGAGGGTGCAGTTTATCAAGTTATCTGGTTTGCCAGGAGACTTTAAAAAGAATTATTATGGATAACCGTGATTCTGTCTTTAATCTGCTTTCTCATGTTCTTACTACTGCATATAGTACAATAAATCTAATTTTTGTATGGTGCAGATTTGGAGAGGTTAATCTTGCCTTCTACTTCCGAGGTTTAGCTTTTCTACTGCAGTCTGAGTGAAATTTTGTATCCTAGCTCTTGTTGGTAAGTGTACTAAACAATAGGATTATAGGTCTTTTGTCATGTTGTGTACAGAGCAGTTCAGATTTCTAAGGGTGCTTTCAAGCTCAAAACATGGCCTTAGCTATATCTTTTTTTTTTTGTTTATTTTTTGAACCTGATACTTGCTGTGATTCTCTTACTGGGTCTCCCTTTGAGCCCCAAAAAGACATGCTCAGGAGTTTGTTACAGTTTGTTTCAGTCCTAGGGAAGAGCTTAATGCATTCTTTCATGGTCTTCACCTTCCAACATGGAAACAAAAAGACGGTTTGGTCCTTCATCACCTCTTTGTGATCCCTTCGTCTACTTGCTGGCTCAAAAGGTTGTGCTTCCTTCTCTCTGCCAGTTGCCTGGGATCAAGCAAGAGATCAAAGATGAGGAGGGCATTCAGACTTGAATCAAATATTACCTCAAGACCAGAAGAATGACTATCTTTGCATCCGGTATGTGGACTTCAAGGAGGTTTCCTCTCCTATAAGCAGATGAGTATAATGTACTCTTTTTAATTGAAGCAACATCAACATTGGCTTTTATCATAGCAGTATCTCAAGATTCTTTGAAGAGATCCTTAGACATTAGGGAAGTATATCTTTTCTTTCTATTTTGTTTTCTTTTTTTTACTCCCCCCTACCTAGTTATCAAGATTTCCTCCCCTTTAAATGAAGGATTAGATTCATAGGTTATTTGTAGGGGTGAGTGCATGGAAGAAGTTGAGGGAGGTCTATAAATGAATTTTACGTTTATTTTGAAAGAGGTCTGTGGATGCTGTATTTCAGGTGTTCCAGTGACCTTGGTCTGTGTGTATGGTTCTTGCTTTATTTTTGTTCACATTTTTCATGCTGAAAATGTCAGCAGTTTAAGAGAAACTTGGTATAACATAGGTGCTCTGATCAGTAAAAGTGTGGCATAACTGCCAGTTCTAGTAATGCGTCTCATTGATTCTTTTACTCATGTTTGGATCTTGTTTGGGAAATGTATATCCAGTCAGCCTTAAGTCATCTGCTATATAGTTTATCTGAATTGTGCATGCAGAGATTTGCAGAGGCAAAAGGATTTTGGAACTGGCTACAATCAGGTTCATTAGGCTATACTCAAACTGATGTTCAGATAGCCATCTCCTAAGTCTGACTTGCATACCAAAGCAGCTCATCTGTTAATGCTTGAGGTGATAAACATGAAAGGTTCTGCATGGAATGAGGCTGCTTCAGCGTGGCAGATGCTGAGACAGAGCTAGTGGCCACGGTCAGACCCTGTTCTGTTCCTGCAGTGCTCCTCTGAAATCCATGTGCTGTGCTTTACAAAATTCTTCCCTGTCCACCACAGGCACTTAAGTCTGACACTGTGCATTATCTGTCCCCTAACACAGGGCACTGCGAAGCTCTTTGCTTACGTCTTTGCAGGGATGAGTGGATCCAGCTCAGCTGTATCCCAGGTTTAACCATGATCTGTATTTGTATCATCCCCCTTACTTGTTTTTTTCCCCTTCCGTCTACCTTCTGTGGGGGAGCTTCCAGTTGCAACTACAGGCTGTTTTGCTCTAAGGTTTTGGCAATTCAATTAAGTGTTTTTAGATTTAATCCTGGTGGTATTTTCTTGTTATTTTGTGGATTAGGAAAGAAGAAACTAATTCTTGTGTCTGTGTTCTTAGTTATTTGGAGGCTGGAGAAGACTCTTAAAAATCATTCAGAAATGAAGAAAAAACGTACTCATTAACTTACTAAAATCTTGCAAGTACTCATTTGATGCTTATTGGTCAGGCAGTGTGATAGTCCTGTTGTTGAGGCAGATTGACACCAGATTCCACTGTTCTTACATCTGCATCAGTTTCAACACAGTGTTGAAAAGTTGCATCAGTAATTCAGTTGAATTAGTGATGATACTCTGTCAGTTTCAAACATGACTGCATGAACAGATCTTGTTGGTAGGGCAGACTGAGAGCTGGAAAGCTCTGTTTGGCAGAGAATAACGAGTTAGTGCTGCAGTCCCAGAGGGCGGTTTTGGCACAGCAGGTCTAATTGAACTGCGTTTCATGTTCCTCAGAAATCCTGCTCTCTAGCCAATTCCTTGCTATCTGTTGATTTCTCTTTTGGTTTTCACACTTCCTTGATTTCTGGTGTGCAATGACTTCATTGTCCTTGTCTAAAATCATAGCAAAGGCATGAGGAACTTTATTTGATTCTTATTTTTTTGTACAGCAGTCTAATAATGATTTTTTTTCTTTCTTATCAAGGGAAGCATTTGATCAATTATTGAAAAAAGACACAGGCTGTGCTTCTGCATTAATTGTGCTATTTGTTATCATTTCAAACGTTCTGTTCTGTTAGGATAGAAGAGGCTGAGGTTTTCTGAAAACAATTAGAATGAGGTTTTAATGTTTGAGGATAGATCATACTGCATGCAAAATACTATTTCTGATTAGGAAAAACGTTGTTTAAGGGTCTGCATGACATACAACTCTCACTAAATACTGACACTGAAAATATTTTTGGGATGAAAGGAAAGATCAAACTACTGCATAATGTACAGTATATGATGTGGTGTTTTCGTTATGTTCTTTAACCATTTAGCAATTTTGTGCTTTAGATGTGAACATGGATGTTGGCAATGAAGTCTCCTTTAAACTGGTCCTTGTCTAGGTGTTTTCAGAGATCCATGCATCTGTCTTTTTCTGTTTATAAAATGTACATTACTAGTCTGTAATGTGGGTAGCATATGTTTTGGTACAAAAAACCCATCGTATTTTATAGTTGTAGTTTGATTTTTATTGTAATGTTGCCTTTGTATCTATACAGCATTGAAATAGGTATTCCTAAGACTGCGTAAGGAATTCTGGCCTTGCAAAAGCATCATCCTGTGGGGATGCAGAACTCTTATGACATAAGGACTTTTCTTTTTTTTTTTAATATCTATCAGTGCAGCACTAATTGTAGCAGATACAGTCTCCACAACATCATTGCTTATTGATAATCCTGTCAGCATGCTGATGGAGAATCTGAACTCCAAAACTAGGTCTTCCCTTTAAAGCAAAAAAATCCTCTTTTTTGTCCTCTGGTGCCAAGTTTTTCAACCTAGGTAGGGAATTGTCTTCAAACAACAGTGTAGCCATATCCCCTGAGATTGTGGCAACCTGAAGGCCTAGTTTTCTCATGTGCTTCGAGACTGCATAAACTGGCACCACTACCAAAAGTGATAGTCCATCTAGTCCTTTTGTTCAAGTAACACTTGTGTTAGTTGATGGATTTGTGGGATTACAGTGAACCAGATAAAGAAGATGGACTTTTTTAGTTTTTACCTTGAGCAATTTTACCAAGATCAGAACTTTTCTCCTTGTTCTTAATGGGAAAAGCAGCTCTAGTGTGGACCTGTTTCAGCCACTACAGAGCAGCATCCTCAGTGAGATATTAATTTGTGATGTGTTATAGCAAATAACTTGTGTGTCTTTATGCAGGAGAATTCGTGGGCAGACACATGTACAGTATCCCTCAAGTATCAAGACAGTATTTCACATGTATCATGCTAAATACAATTTTGCAATAATCAAGTTCATTTTAACATAATACTGACTTTGACAAAAACCAAGGAAGTGTTATCTCTTCTTTCCCTTTTACCTATTCTTTTGTGGCACCTTTAATCATCTTTGTTTCCCTACCTATACTTTCTTCCTTTTTCCAAGGAATATTTCCATCAGAAGTATAAACTTTCCAAATATTAAGATGCTTTTCTTCAAAGTGCATTTTGCTTAAAATTGTCATATGATAGATTTTTCAGGTTTGCTTGGAGAGGTTGAGTGTTCGTAAAGAAGCCTCAATGAATGAAATCAAAGACAGTTACTTCACAGTGAAGTGTAGAAACTGTTAAGGTTTTTGAAGTTTCTCTTTCTTCATTTGGGATAACAGATAAGAATAATTAATCTGCATATCTAAGCAGCAAGTAAATGCTATCAATTACTCTCTTCTACTTACTTTTTTGTGAAAAGTGAGCATGGTGGCAAAGACAGGAAGAACTGAGGGAAGTTTAATAGAGCATAATTCAAGTTCTGTACGGAAGAGTACTGACCATAGTAGGACAAGCACTGGCACCACTGTCCCTGTATAGATAGGTAGAGGCATATTGCATTTCTCTACATCTTTATTGCTGCACTTCATCTGAGCCCCAGCCCTGTGTGAAACATGGACTCTAGGGACATGGCTGTGTTAAAATCTGGAACATCTCTTTCAGACGTGGAATTTGATTTTAGGTGACAGAGTGTCCTTTGGTTTGTAGTGTGATATTATGTACAGTTTCAAAAACCATTCTTCCTTCTTGTAGGTGCAGGTCAGTCTTCTGTCTTCTATCACAGTACTTTCTCTTAAGCTTCATGTTCTGTTTACACTTCTTTTACACTGAAAGCACAAACTGAAATATGTTCATGGTTTAAGAAAGGCTGTGCCTTATTTTGTGGTTATTCAGCAGTAATCATGTACTTGGTGCTGTTACCTGCAGGAGCAAGCTCCAAAGCCATTTGGTATTGTGAGCTGCTGAGGATGGAAATAGGTCTTCAAGGAAACATCCTTTCTCCCCTTAAGCTGCATCTGGCATTACTCCTGCCTTTCTGCTGGAATATGTGGCAGTGCTGCATCTTCCTTGACCCCTGCTCTCAGATCTGGTTGTGATGCAGAATAAGGGCTGCCTTCTTGGGCTTGTATTTTCAGTATTCGGTGTAGGTGTTTGTCTATTGAATGATTCCAGAAGAAGAGAATTAGCGCTGTAAGGGGTTCTGTAGAGTCATAGTGCCACAGATAAATTACTTTTTTCATCCCCTCATGTCCTTAAATTCTTTTTGAAGTCAAGTATGTCCAAAATGTGATAAATTAAGATGAATTTACATCTGTGGATTTAAATGTTTGTGTTTCTATCAATATTTGCTGTGTTTGTGCATGGGTATGTATTTTTCTTGATTTGCAGACAGTTATCCATAACTATTTTGTTCTGTTTCTGTAGATTGAAAGTAGCTTTAATTTGGTGCTGATGGATGGTGACAATAACATTTTAGTCTTAATGATTTTGATTTTCAATACAAAATTTATGCCGTTACTGCTTGCCTTCTGCCTTTTGGGTTAGGGAGAGTAGAAAACAATTCCTTATGTTTTTTATAGTGATTTTGAAAGAATGTTATTTATTTGTGTCATAATGTACTGGATGTGGCATTAATAGTTTAACCATAAGGGGTTTATTTCTTTTAATCTGCTGTAATATTTACATGTTACTTTATCTCTTGCAGATCTAGAAATGGCAATTGCATATTGGAATTTAGTCTTGTCAGGAAGGTTTAAATTTTTAGATCTTTGGAATAAATTTTTGTTGGTAAGTATATACTTTAGTCCTTACTGCCTATCTTATTCCACAACAGGGTGGCTTTTGTAAGCTGTGTGCTTCCAATAAGAAAAAGATTGGGTATCTCAATACTTCCTTCAAACTTCTTCCTTTTTGAAAACTGATATAAAATTATCTCAAGTCAAATTAAATCTTCTCTATATGATTTTCTAATTGAGAAGAATACAAAATGATGCAGCAAAGCAAGAGTATTCTTCTTGCTTAATCCTGTATCCTCCTACTTTGGAAAGTTCCTGCATGAAAGGAAGCCATGATTGTAGATGGAACTGGTGCTGCTGATTCTCAAGACATCTGTGATTTTTGTCAACCATGTATTTTACCATGCTCTTCTTTTTGTAGTACTAATGCTTAAACTCAGTCTTTTTAAATCAGTCACAGCAGAACTCAGCTTTAGAAACTTTGCGTTTTGAGCAAAAGTTTTTGCCCGAGTAATTACTTTGATTAATTTTTTAGCTAATAGTTGTGAACTGATCTTGACAGTTTTCTTATTACTAGTGCAATTTGGTGGGCAGAGTAAAGATGCGTAAATTAAACCTTAGAAATTGAAAAATATTTTTATAAAAGACCCAATTCACTCATCCATGCTTCTACATTTGCGTATCTATATAATTACAAAAGTCAAAATTACGTCATGTATAATGTATCTTGATTTTCTTTTTCAATTTAACTTTTAATCTGTAGTTTAGGAGAAATAAGAAGTCTTTCTGCATTTTTATCCCCCAGTGCTTAATAGGGAAGGTGTACTTTTTTTAAAATATTTTCATGAAGTTTTTTCCTAAATTTTTAGGCAGTATATTTTAATTACTGAATAATGTACCAGTTTCATCAAGAGGACTTTTGAAAAAATTTCATGTTTTAACTGCCTTAATACACTTTAAGACATCCAAATTCGGATGTATAGATGTAACTGAAGAAAAATCTGCAAGTTATGACCTGGTGTAAAGCATGTTACTTCAGAAGAAATATTTAACCTGAATGTTTAGTTCAGAAGAAATACTTAAATTAAAATATTTCAACCTAAGAAAACAGCAAGTTGGAACTCTTTCAGGGTGTTTTTTTGTTTGGTTATTGGTTTTTTAAGATAAAGAAGATGAAGAAATGTTTGTAAAATGTGTATTTCTGTATATGTCAATATAAAATGCTACTGTAGAATTTGAAAGTAGTTTGGACTGAACAGTACTGATTTTCCTCCATACAGGAACATCATAAAAGATCGATTCCAAAAGATACTTGGAATCTTTTGTTAGATTTCGGAAATATGATTGCAGATGATATGTCCAACTATGATGAAGAAGGTAAGCAGTGCCTGAACATCTTCAAAAATTAGTACAGCAGAATTAAAGTACTGCTATAAATGAACAAGAGAACATCTGGATACTTTGTGTCTTAATTTGTTTAACCTTAAAGTTTTAGCTGCAAATACAGTGTCATACTTATTGCCAAAATAGTAGTGATGAAGTTAACTAGTTTGCTGTAATTTGAAAACAGAAGTAAAGATAGAGTCACACCATGATACAGCATGTTATTTGAATGTGTTATGGTACAGACCTCTCAGTGAAACAGTGTTTTGTACAAAATGTTTGCTAACCTGAATGCAATTTACTCTCTGTTACTAATTCTGTTTTGGAATGTGTGCAGAAATAAGTTGTACAATATGAATGGCTCTAATAAGAATGCTATGATTTTGCTATCCGTTGGTGTTTATACTTGTAGTGTGGAGTTTTATGCTTTAAATACATTTTGGTTGTCTTAAGAGCTATTGCTGCAAGAAGAGATTCAGATGTGGAATTTATTAGGTGTTTTTTTCAAGTATTTTATCATGTTGTGCATATTAAAGCTAGACTAGGCCAGACATGTTGAGGTGAGCTTCTAATCCTTTGCATTTATAGACTACACCAGTTTATTGCTGATAACAGTGGACTAATTTCTCAATTGCTTGACTTCTCTGTAGGAGCGTGGCCTGTTCTAATAGATGATTTTGTGGAATATGCACGACCAGTAGTCACAGGAGGAAAACATAAAACTTCCTAACCCCAGATATGTTGGTACGGACTAAATGAACTGCCCTGGGTAATGAAGATTTGTTAGCTGATAACTGGGCACATTGGTGCTGGTTTCAGTGGTCATGATGACATTCTGCAGACAAAACTGAAATTCCTCCTTTCTGCCTAAAGAAAACGATGACTGATTTGTGGACACTTCAAGAACAAACTCAGAAGATAGTCCAGGCTGTTTGTAGGCTATTGGCTTCAATTATTGTACTGGTTGTATCATATAGGATGTAGATTTTGCATGATTTTATACTTTGGAGAAGTTTAACTACAGGCCATTTTATTAAAGTTTTGACAGCACAGCATGCCGTTCAGTCCATAATCCAAAGTGAACACCAGCAGTTACATAAATAAAACTGTATTATATTGTACTTATATTAAAAGCAGTATTTGTGGTATATAAATTAAATCCCTAAATAAAACTTATGCAGTATGTTGTATTTTTATAAAAGTTAGTTCTGTGGCTCTGTCCTAATACAGAATTGTAAAAAAAACTTAAACAAACAAACTTATGCTTTTTTTTTTTTGTTTTTAATCTTGTTGCCAAAATTTTATATGTGTATATTGACATCCTAGATGTATACAGTGATTACATCCAGCCTTTTGCTTTCTCCCAATGAGTTTGACTTCCTTATTTTTCTTCTTGAAGTGCTTGGGCATGTAGCAGTTGCATTGCTGAGGACAGGCTGCTGCACTGTGCTGTGTTGCAACTCGAGCTTATTTTAGTAACCATTTTAAAGTAGACATTAAACAACCAAAGATGCTTTTATAATTCATGTTTGATTATCATAATTCAGTTAGTCTCCAATTATGTGTTTTATTTATTTTTAATAAGGAACTGGTGTAATATGGATTTTATTTGTAGCTTGAAACATATCATAAGTTCTAGCTAAATGCAACATAGTTGTAAATTCAAGTCCTGGCACTTCTCATGAAAAATAGATGTGAATAAGCCCAAAGATTTAACTAGTTGGCTTCCATGTTGGAGAAATAGTTTGGGGTAAGGAGACTTTATATTAATGATTATAAGTATTCATGCCTGTGGATGTGTTGTGCATTCAGTTGTATTTATTTAAGGGGAGAAAAAAGCAAATTAATGCAGTTTCAATGATCTCAAGGCTGGTGAAATTGGACCAGTTTTCACCAAATATGAATTTCCTCAGTTACTTTTTTCTCCCCTTTTGCCAGGCTCTGATTATGAAGTGCACAGAGGTGTCAGTCTTCTGTTTTTCATCAGTGTCTTCCACTGTCTAAGCACAAAAAAGTTTTACCAGAAACTATTCAGCACGTTTTCGCACAGGGCTCTTGCAAATGCTACCTCATCAAAAAGAGTTTGTCACAGCCACTGTAAAAGTTTGTTAAAATGAAGAGTTGCTAAAGAGTGTGTACAGTTATGATTGATATATTTTCTGTATTTAAGGCTGAACAGATACAAGAATTTTGGAGAAAATAGTGCATTAAGTTATATAAATTATATCTGTTTGGATCATTGAAGTGTTGCATGACAGCATACTGTTTCATTTTGTAGTTGCCAGGGTATAAAATCTTACAATATTCTCTTAAACTCTAATATTTAGAGTTTTATACAAGCATTCAGCTTTCATTATGTCAACAGAACCTGCAAGGACAAGTGTACATGCTGCATACAGAGACTGCCTTCATTCTTCCACTTGATAGAATTTCAGTTGTGCATGATATTTAAAAAGCAGGACAAGGGAAAATTTGAACAAATTAGCAAATTATCACTTAGTAAGAGCCTAGCAAGCAAGTTACAAATGCCCCGTGAGCGTTTTGTTGTGAATATTTGTCCTTTTCTTGTGTCAGCCCTGCCCAAGCAGCCGCCAGGTGTCAGCGTCCCAGCCGCTGCTGCTTCACTCAGAGTTCCCCAGTGAGGTTATGCCCAATTACTGCTCTCTGATGGCATCTTTTTAGAAGGGCATGTGTGTACATAACTCCACGTGTTCTGCAGAAGTCAACGGAGAGCTAGAAGTAGTGTTACACTCTTTTTTCTGCATTTGATTTATCTATGCTTCCTCCCCCAACCAAGCCATTTCTATAGCTGCCCTTCAGGCTTTGCAGAACGTGTAACATCTTATAGCATCAAGTGCATTTACCTAGCCAGATGCAGTGGAATGCTTTGTTACTCACACAATTGCCATTTTAAATATAGAGATATAATATAACAGACCAGAAGTAGCTTAATCTATTGGTATGTGATGTAACTGAAGTTTCATAGCACTAGAGCTTGTGAAATGTGCTCATGACAAGAATTCCATCAACTCATTCTGATGAACCTGCTAGCTTTAAAAATAAATAGAGCATAAAAAATGCATGTGGGTTGAGGGTTTTTTCCCTTCTTAATCTGAGCAAGGACGGTGCTTAGCCTGGTATTCAGAGTGTGTGTGTGTGTGTGTATGTGTGTGTGTGTGTGTATATACACACACACATTTACTCATTTACTCTTAAGCCTCATTCCTGTGGGGGTCCTTAGTGGCACCACCTTCCAGCAGAAGAAGATTAGGCAAAATACTCCAAAGATTGTAGTTGCTCCTTGTCAGCCAGCTTTTGAGGTTTGCTACACCTTTCCTTTTGTTCTTCCTGGTCTTCTTCCCATTTTAAGCCACATATGCTTTTTACATTCCCATATGTAATAGCATGGAGTAACACCTTCAAACTCGAAAAGTCACAAAAATGCAAATAAACTGCTTTTACCTTACAAGTTTCTTACGTATTTTAATAATTTGCTGCTGTCTACAGTTCCACTTTACAGGGTACTCTGACTTCCATTTTAAGTAAGCTGATACAGTGGTAACACCTAGGCTGCTCAATTTATAATCCTAAATGGTACAGATGTCTTCAAGTTGTTCAGTGCATACAGTATTACTTCACAGATATGCAGTATGTATTTTTAAACTTGGTGCCAAGTTGTTTGGTTTGAAACTGAGCCATAGGATTTGTACTTGCCAATTCTAAATTTAAATGTAATTTATCATGTGTGTCATGCCAAGGAGAGCAAACCTGCAGGCATCTGCTCATTCAATGCACCTGAGAGATTTGCTGCTGAGTAAGCTGTACATGTGTGTGTATTTTGTGGCAATGGAAAAAGGAATAAATGGACTGTCAACATAAAGGATTGAAGTCAGTCATGTGAGATGTCTGTATGGTTTTTGTCAGCTTTTCTGCTTTGGAAGTCTTGGTCTTGTGGGTTTTTGTTTTATTTTGTTATTGTTTTCTGGTTTATTTGTTAGTTCTTGCATTACTATGCCATCAGCCAGAAGAGGGTAAGGAAGTAACTCATTAATTTTTAAAGGACCATAATAAATGTTTGGTTTCCTCACCTGTCACCTTTAAGCTTTTAAGAAGCTTAACATGTTTAGCTGCAGTACTGCAAGTATCTGCTGGTGACCAAACTGTCTGCAATTTATGTCATTAGTTTGTACTGGCAATGAGAGGAGTAATTGCAGGAAAGTGTCTCTCAGTCCTGCCTCTGAGCTCTATAGGAGAAGCAGCATACTCGGAAATCTGTGTAAAGACTTTCAGAGGTATGCATTCACCTATCATTAATTCTCTTCTGAAAGTTTAAATCAAAATAAATAAGTTGTCCTCTATCCTTACCCAGCTGCCATCCCTCTCCAGTACTTTCACCAACCACAGGCTGCTTTGGTGTTGCACAAGTCTTGTCTTCTTTTTCCTCTGACAGTGAAAATGCTGATGCTGATACTTGAACCATGGCAAGCTCTTTTTCTTTCAGATGTCAGCACCAGTAACTTCCCTCAGCTGATGCCAGCCAGCATCTCAGTCACCAAAAGGCACAGCCCTTCTGAAAGAGAAAGTGTAATGTTTTTACAACTATGAACCTCTTCAGCAAAATGTATTTTCTGATCTTTTTGTTATCTACAGCATGCTGGGTAGAACTAGGTGACACATCTCTAAAAGTAACGTTTTTTGTTCTAAACTGTTGACAGCATCTGCAACTGCAGCTGCCTCTACAACCACATGCAGAAAATACTGTATTTCAGACAAGTGGGTGCAATGTTCACCTCTTAATCAGAAAGGCTCAGGAAGCTTAGGGGCATTCAAGTTTTGGTTAAGTATTGAGATACTTCCTCTTGTTGGTGTATATACTTGACCAATTCCCATGGGGGCTTTTTTGTGCCTCCTTTTCCAAGCAGTGAACTGCTCTATTGTTCAGCAAACCCTGTAGGTTTCATGTCATGACCTCAGCTTTCTGTCAAGAGGGTAAAGAAGAAAAAAATCCCATCCTGTGGTGTTAAAGGATTCTTTTTCCTTCAAGGCAGTGGTGTAAATCTGAACGAAAATAATTCATCTCCATTGTTAAAGGATTGAGTTTGGTTCTCTTTTCCTGGATCTCAATGACTGTGTTTTAAAGAAATTATCTCGAGTAAAATCCTTCACTTCAAGAGCTGTAAAAATGCAGCTATGACAGAAGTCTGGCACTCATCTGGAATGAACCCTACTTTTCCAGGATATTTCTGTGTGTCCTTTGGATGGGTGAACTTGAAATCAAGGGCATTTCTCTGCTGAGTGTCTTTGAATAGCAAAGGAACCCTCACTCATGGGTGAAGCTTTTGGGGTGTAGTCTTAACTTGAAAAGAGCTTGTGTGGACACAGTGTCAAGCCAGCTGCATTTGCCAGTTCCTTGATTCGGAGCAGAGCTCAGCACCTGTACCTGTCGTGGGCTGGAGACCATCCATGCACATCTCTCTGCTGGAGCAGGCAGCAGCAGCCACACTTGCCAAAGGCTGCTTTCATTTTCTCACCTCGGGTTTCCAATGCAGTTGAGCTGAAACAACAGCATTTTGCCACCAACACAGACAAGGCTGTTCTCTGTCCTGCCTTCCCATTCCTTTTTTTTCCTAGATTCTCCCCCTCTGAAAGCAGTCGTATGTACACGAACGAAACCAAAGCTGCATTTTTATATGATTACCAAATATTTTTGCTAGCACTGCTTGGTGGGTTTTTTTCCTATTGTGAATACTTATCCTTCTTGATGGAGTTACTGTCTTTTGTCTCTGTTTAAGACATAGGTGTGATGTTTTACAAATAATTGTCTCCTTTGTGCAGAGTAGGGGTAGTTACCAGTGTATCTAGCCTACCTCTGCCCAGAAAGCTCACAGTAGCTGGAAGTACTACATGGAAAGGGTATCATGTGTAATTAACAAATTAAATAAAAATGTCTCTGTTGCATGTTCTGTTTTACAGATTTGAAAAACAGAGCTTCTCCGAAATTTTCTCTGGGTTTTTATTATAGCCTTATGCCTAATTTGGGCTGTATTCTGAGCAGCCGAGTGTGTGTGCAACAGAGTGAAGTCCACGGGAGGCAAAAGGGCAGTGCAACTGCCAGCCACATTCAGAAGGAAAAGATAAATGGAAAACTAAGAATAGCTTTGCCCATTTTCAGGGAGGAACCTTCCATCTGATGAGGCCATTACTAGCTCACCACAGTGCCTCGGCAGGTGATTCCTCCTGTCCTTGCTTTGCAAGTTCAAATTCCCACATGCCTTCAAATTGTGATGCTATGCAGAAATAGAGAACAGGTGTGTGCCACAGAGGGGTGGATGGACCTGTAAGAGAGACGTCAACGTCAGTGCTTCTGCCTGGTGTGTTTCTGTGAGCTGTCCTGGCCTGGGTTTTCCATTTTTAGTGTTTGTTTTCAGACACGTGGAATATGAGGTAACGCAAAGTGCAGGGGTGACTCTAAGATTACCTCTGTGTTGCATAAATGCCCCAGTTGTGGGAGATGATGCTTGTTCCTCCTGCCCCATGCAGGGCAGCAGGGCTGGCATCCTCACCACTTGTGGCAAGCCAGCCCTAGATCAGGCTGGTTGTGCCCCACTGATCCTTGTCCCTGCATATTCTTTGGTCCCTAAGGCATAATGGTCCTCCTTTTATTTATTTATTTATTTGTTTTTAATTTTTCAGTGTAGAGCTGTTGCTTTCTAGCAATGAAAAGACACTCTCAGTGTCCTTTCCAGCACTTCTGTTAACCAGTCCCAATCTTTAAAACAAGAGTGTACAAATAGAGGCTACTTTCACCATTTGGTCACTTTATTTCTTCTGATGTAGAACAGGCATGGCAATGCTTCTCTGTGTCCTGAAATTGCATTAAGTACAGTGATATTATATACAGGTCAATAACTCAGACTGTGATTAACTTACTGCTTATTACCTTGTTGCCTTGGGTGCCAGGATGCTGCATCCTTTACACTGCTGGCCTTTTCCATCTGAATAGCAATCAGTATTGCCTTCTGAAAAAGGTCAAAGAAGACATTTTTCCCCTGATATCTGTTATCAAAATTACAGTCAAGTCAATCAAAACTTTGTTTATCTACCTAAGTTTATATTTATGTTTCTATTTCTATCTGTTAAGTAGTAGTAATTTGGGAGTCTTTAGGATTTTCTTGGATTCACGGGATGTTGTTTAAATACATCTTTCAAAATAGTTTCCTTCCAGAGTCCAAGTGTGGACTGACCTCAGCTTTAGGAAAAAGTCACTCTTTGCCAGGGAGCAAGAGGCATGGAATTGAAGTTGGTGTTTTGCTCAGTGTTTATCCAGGGGTGTAGTGAATTAGCGGAACATTCTTGTACTCAGTGGAACAGAACAAGAAAGCTGTTAGCAAAATATCTCCATAGGGTGTAATCAGACATGGGAGAGGTAATCTGCATTTCGCTAGATTTCTTACTTCTTAATCCCTCCTTCTAGCATGTACAGAGTCTGGAAAACTGTTTTTATAGCAGCCTTTATTTCTGACTGGTCGCTGAGAGGGAGGCTGACTTCAGCATATCAGAAGTGAGCAGAAGAAAAAATATTAATTTACAAGTTGTTGAATAAATAAGCACCCCTGTGGAGGCATCTGTTTTTCTGGGTGTAGAGTTACTTATGCTGGGTAGGGCTAAGGATCTCCTGCTTGCTTTAAGCTGGGTTGCAGAACGAGGCTTATGCAGGTCAGCTCTTACAGTTTCATTGAACAAAGCCCCTGCAAAATCCCTGGGTTATGAAATATTTCCTCTCTGTCGGGTCCCAGACAAGAGATGGCATCTGCAGAGCCAGAAAAGGAAGTCCTTGCCTTATAGAGAGAGCTCTTGGTGTGACACAATGGCTGATATAAAGTGTCAGGGGAGCTGAGTTGAAGGCAAAGGAACAAAGGAAGATCAAGATTCGGTGGCTGTCTCGGGCAAAAGGAAAGTGGAAAGCGTCTTGGGGATGGATAAATTTAAGGCTGCGCTTGTGCTGGCTGGGGTAGGGGATGCTCTTGGTTATCGCAATTTCTCCAGGGAAAACAATGCCTTAGGTGCAAAAATCCAGCAGGAGCTGAAGGAAATTGGAGGGCTTGAGAACTTGGTGCTCTCTCCCGACAAGTGGCCAGTAAGTGACAACACGCTCATGCACATGGCTACAGCTGAGGCTGTCATCACAGGTAGGTACAGCGGGAATAGTGAACGCAGTCTGCAGAGGAACAGAACTGTCGAGCTGCTGCATTTCTTAGAATGAGCCTGATTGCTGGGAAGTTGTGAGAAAGCGTGTCAGAAATGCTGCTTATGTGAATGATAATGTGCATTAGTTTGGCTGCTGCATGAGCACAATTCTGTGACCATCTCACAAACTGGGGAGTCTTGGTTTCTGGAGGGGCTTTCCCTATATTTTCCCTAGATATATACAGTTGGTTAAAGCTTAAAGACTAAAATATCACATCCAGCATAACAAAACTAATTGCCAAGTAGATTATCTGTATGCTGGAATACATCAGGGAATAATATAGCACTAGAGATTCTTCTGTAAAAGATAAGAACTCTTCTAAGTGCATTTTTTACATGCTTCTGTCCAGAACTCCAGGCTGGAGCAGTGTTACCTTAGTACCTCTTTCAGGCTAAAAGCACTAATGCTGTTTCCTCTTTGCTGCCCCTCAGACAAACGGTTGCATCTGCAAAAGCCAGAAAAAAACCTATTTGTTTTATAAGGAGAGCTCCATATCTTTAGTTCCAAAAGTGTCCTAACATACTGTGTTTATTATAAAGTCTGTCAGAATAGTGGAAGTTATTAAGATACATCTTCTAAAATCACAATGGTTTGAGAGAGACATTTGTTTATTCTTAATGTGGGGGTAGTCTTTTTAAGAAAAGACAGTGTTTGTATCGACACCTCACCCATCAAAAAAAAAAAAACCTAGAGCTTTCTGAGATTGGCAAGATCATAGAAAGTACACCAGACAATGGTGACCTCTCAACAGTATTTTGCCTCTTCAGAATGAATAATTTTTTAAATCTCTTAAAAATATTCCTGATTTTTCTTAAAACTCATAATACTGCATATCTACCAGTAGCAGAAGCTCACAGTGTAGCTAAGTATCCATCACATCAATGAGATTTCCCTTGTGCTAGTGTTTCACTGCTTTATCTGCCTGCTTGCAATCTGCTCTAAATTTAGTATGTAGAGATCAGTTGAGGAGTGTGCAGGACACTTCATACTTGGCTTTAGCTAACCAATGGTTTAAGGGGTAGCTAATACACTAAAGATAAGGGCAAGATGTCAGCCTATCAAGAAAAAAGATGACTAGCATATTTCTGAATATAGGCTATGATTAAATACGTATCATATGTTTCTTGCTTATTGAACTCTCTAAAACCGTAACTTCTGGATAATAAAGTCAGTTAGACCAACAGTAAAACAATTTTTTTTTCTTAAACATAATAGCTTGTAAATTGCTCTAAAGAAAAAGTTTAAGCCATCATTTCCATTGGCTGTGTTTATCCTACACTAATTTCTTTGGCCTGATCACACAAGCATTTTAAAAAGGTGCTTTCATGGGCCAGAGAGAAAACAGCAAGATGGAGTGGGGAATTTTAGGAAGAAATCTTAATTTCACAGCAACATTGGTGAGTGGGAGAAAATTAGTCCTTCTCTCTGCTTCCCACAAGGGAAACAAGAACCACTCCTGCCTTTCGGCAGTGTCTCCTCTTGACATGAGGAATGCAAAAAAGCCCCTGGGCTTGCTCATGGCCCAGCCTAGGTGCCAAATCACCCCCGCCAACAGAGTGACGCTGAAGAAGGTGAATGTGGGTCTGTGAAGCCGAAGGCATCTGCCACCAGCCCTGAGGACCTGCCCTTACTGCTGTGGAAACAGATTTTAAAGAGTATATTGGGTGACTGGAATATTACAAGCCCGGAAAAAAAAAAAAAAAAAGAAAGAGAAAAGGAGGGGAAATAAGCAATAAAAATATCTCTGTCGCTCACTGCCCTGCTCCCTGCATATCCTGTTTGCCTGGCTGGCTGCTGGCCACAGCATTGCCCGGATGCTCACCTGTGGGCAATTGCGGGGTACGTGCAGGCTGGGACAAACATGCCCACAGTTTAAAGCCATGAAGTCCCGTTGTCACTGTCGGGGCACTGCCCTCGGGGGAGCTCCCAGCCTGAGGCTGAGGCAGCAGCCAAGCGTGAGGTGCAGGACTGTGCTAAAGACAAAGGCAGTTCTCACCTGGGGAGCGGATTTTGTCGGCTGCACGGAGAGCATCCCAGGAGCGGCATGGCCTCCCGGGATGCAGCCGGGGCTGTGGGCACTGCTGCAGACTGAGCTGGTGCTCCCCAAATCCACCATGTGCACTGACTGAAAGGCTGATCTGATAATGAAGGACAAACAAAACTACATCCAGGAGGAATCTGTCCTCCAAGGGAGGAACGAGAATAGCATCATCAAACCCAGGGAAATTATCCCTGTAACGATGAAAGCATTTTCCTCTCTTACTTGAACATGGGTTTAAAAAAATCAGAGTTCATTTCTGAAGAAAGAACCTGTCCTATTGATGGCTGAGACAGCAATCTAGCTCCAGGCTTGGAGAACCATGGTGGGCTTGAACATCCCGGAGGTGCTGGACCACAGGGACTCTAGCTCTGGGGACAAGGTTTCTGCAGGAACCTCCAGGCAGCGAACCCTGCTTCTGGCTCCCGGCTCCCATATGGATAAAATGTGACACCTGACTCCTAAGTCTGGAAAGAGCTGGCAGCTTGAAAGTGTCTTGTTTCTTTAGGATTCTGTGTGGGATGGCCAGTGTAACTGGTAGGGTATTATTTTATGTGAAAGACAAGGAATCTTTGTTCTGTCCTTCATCTTCTTTATTTGGCTGCCTCCATAACTGGTACTTCAGAGCATCTCTGGCTTCTGGGACTCCAAACTTTCTCTTAAGTTAAACTGCAGATTTCCAGAATTCACCATCTCTGACAAAATCAAGATGCTTTCAGAAGTACTTCCCCTGCTGTGTCATTCAACCTGTGCAACTAATCAAGTATTAAATAGAATTTCTCTGAGTATATAGAAAGTATGTAAGTAGATAAATCCCTTTGGCCACTGTTCCCACTGATTACACAGCTGCAATTGGTGCCAGTGTAAGGTTTTCCTCGACAAGCGTCAAGGGCAGGACTCTTCAAGACCAACAACAGACAACACCTGCTGAGAGAAGGAGCAATACTGAAGAAAACAGTATGTGTTTAACAGGGGAAAGGTTCCTCCTTAGGCAAGACTGTAGGACTTGGTAAAAATAATCTATAAACAGATATTATTAGTGAACTTATTACAGAGAGAAATTCATCTGCTGGAAACTGTCTACAGGCAATAGGCATTTACTGCTCTGATTTTTATAATATTTTTTATAAAAGTTCAATGTTCATGATATTATAAGATTTGGATCCCTGCATGAAAGATGTACAGATTTTAGACAAAATACATATAACATACAGATTAAAAAAGATTGCTAATTTGATTTTGTGTCTAGTCATACAAACTTCTTAAGGTAATTCTGTAATGTGGTTAAAAAAAAAAAAAGGCTTTCATTTTAAAATTGGATTCACATCTGTAAAGGCAGGGACTGAGCCAGCACGGTTGGCTTTACCCAGACCCCATGGCAGCCACACTGTCACCTGACAGTTGAACATCTCTGTAATGACTTCACACCACAGAGCTTAAATAAAGGCCCTGAGCAGTTACTGTTGATAAACAGAATGCCTTCATCTTTCCAATGAAGCAATTAAACGTGGAAAGGAACAGAGGGAAAGATTAGAACTGAGAGTCAAGACTGTTCTCCCTTCAGCCCGCTCTCATGTTGGGTAAAAATGTGTTGACAGTGGCACCAGAAATACAACTTGGTGTATTGGAAGTGTAAACAGGAGTATTTCTCAAATGCATAGTGAGCTTGCATGCATGTTTTCTGTGGCTTTTTTCTCTTCTGCCTTCACACAACAACCTACTCTTCCTCCCCTGAGCAGATTACTGGTGTTTAGAGGACCTGTACCGGGAGCTGGTGAAGCGCTATGTGGACGCTGTGGAAAAGCTCTCGGGCAGGCGGCCGGACCCGGCTACCATCGAAGGCTGTAGGGAGTTAAAACCAGACAACCACCTTCTCGCTTGGCACACACCGTTCAATGAAAAGGGTATGGTACTGCTTTCCTTCTAGAGCTCCTGCCTAGAATAATGAATGCTCTCACTGTTTGTGGCTATATGGAAATTGTTTCCTTTTCCCCCCGACATCAAAGGCCACTACCCCTGAAACGTTTCCATGTTCGCCTGAGGATGACGAGAGGTCTGCCAAGAATTCTTTCTGTAGGGCACTGTGTCCTCGTGTAAGCAAACCCCTCCCTCTTTAACATCTATTTAAAGAGACTTTGTCCTTGGCTCTGTGCCTCAGGGTCCAGATCTTTGTCCTTGAGTTTAATGGTTATTTAAAGAAATTTTTTTTGCCATTTTTCATTTAAACATTTGTAGACTTCGATCTTTTCATTGATACCAGATCTGAAACCAAATGCTGGGCCTGTAAATTGCTCTAAGCACCAACACATTCACTGGAGGGAAAGCAGAGACTTGTCTCTATTTGGATGCCCTGCTAACAACTATGATTGTTTTGCTGATAATCCCTAATATTCCTAGCCTGGTTTACCTACACCTGACCCTCTTGTTCTTTTTCTTTATGATTGTTTATTTTTACAATGAATAGAATTTCCACTTCAGGTTAAGTGACACTCATGCAGCTATGTGCCCACATATGCACATACAGTGCAATAATCTTGAAAGCCTGTAGAGACACCCATTATCAGAGGAGGTAGACCCAGCCAGCCATAAAACGGGGTCAGCTCACAGTGATGTTGGCTCTGTTGGTGTGACACCACCCCTGCAGAACGCACTGGCCCAACAGAACTGCGTATTGGTGCAATGCCGTGGCAAAGACCCGGTGGCACAATGCCATGGCTATTTCTGGGTCTCTGCAGCCAGTTTTCTCTGACACAAAAAGCATCTCTCACTTATCCCTCGCTCCTCACAACAGCTGCTGGGAATGAAAAGGGTGTGTATTCTTCCTACCCTGCTATCAGCCAGCCAGATCTGAGAAAGTGCTCCTTTGGCAGTTGTCACATGTTTTCTGACTGACAGTGGATAAAATTTGGATAAAATAATTGTGGGAGCTACTGTTGGCCCCAAGTACCTCTTAACAATTTTCAACAAGCAGTTGAGTATGGCTGTTCCCTGGTCCTCTGCAGTGTTGGAGCTACCTCTCTTCTTTCAGCCTTCCTCCTCCCCAGCTTTCCATGATGGACTATCTGCTTTGGGGATACTCTGGGCTAGAAGAGTCTAAAATTAATTCCTGCCTTTAGATCTGACAGATAAAAGCCACCTTCTCCATCTGGTCTGACAAATAAGCACCCTGAGCATCTCAAGAAGCCTTTTTTTCACCCTAAGAGCAGAAGAACCAGGGAGCTGAAGTGCAGATGTTCTGTCTACTATGGGACCCAACACTGCTATGGACATAATTAACTTCTAATTTAAAATTTAATTTGCTCAAAATTCTTGAGGCAAAAACATGCCACAGGCATTGAATGCCTAGTATTGAATACCTAGCAGTCAGATTATTTTTTGAATGGGCTGGAACCAAAAAGGTGATTTGCTGTGGGCATTCTATCTTCTCTTGCTTCCAGAAATAATTCACGTGCCAGCCTTCATGGACTTAGCTTAGGTAATTTTGCATTGCTTTGTGGGATGCTTCTCTGCTCAAATTCTTGTAGATTTAGTCAGCACACAGAATCCCTAAGTCAAACTGCCCTGTGTGTCTCTGCCACCTCATGTCATACTCATTGCCACACTCATTGCAGAGATACCTAGGTTATGTTAGAGACTAGTAGGGTTCCTGTGACTGCCAGAAAACCTGCCCAAGATTGTCTAACACTTTCCATTTTAAGAGCTTGTTTATAGTTTACAACACTGATAAGCACAAGGCTAAAATTCTCTCCATTAAGTGTTTGCCTCTGTTCGTCTGTCAGTATTTGTTTAAAGTTTTGATGCAGACAAGTCTGCTGTTTCTGGGACATGGTTAAAAACATTGTGATCCATTGCCAAAACATCAAATTGTTCAGAAGAGAACAATGTCCAGTTGTAGAACTGGAACCAAAATCTGAGATTTGTTTTGGAGCCACTATGAAAGGCCAGTCAAATGGTGGGTCAAATAGCTGGGCTGTACCTTCATTGTGTATTTCAGGCCGAGACTGCAGAATCCAAGCAGGTCTTTATTTGCAGCTGTGGAAGAAACTTCTGGGCTTCCTAAAAGCACTCGAGAACAGTGCCATTCGGCTGGTGGCATTGGCAGGGGAGAATGAGGGGAAACTCTGAGATAAATGCAGATGAGCGGAAAAAATGAAGGCTCTAAGTTCTTATGCAGAATGGTCTATAGTCACAAAAGGCACATCCTCTTCAGGCACATCCTCTTCAGGGCTTAGCAGCTATTACCCTAATCTTTGTTATTCTACAGATGTAGGGTGAAGAAAATCACACTGAGGTATTACATACTAAAAAAGAATAATGTAGTTCATGAATGAAAATGAAAATAACCGGGAAACATGGATAGGTACAGCAAAAATTCACTCTCCTCCAGGACAGAGACTAGGGACTTCAAATGAAACTAGAAGGTCACAAGCTCAAAGCAAGAAAAAGGAAGGCCTTCTTCATGCAACACCTAATTAACCTGCATAACTATTTTCCAATGCCAATTTGCAGATGCTACAGTTCAGGTGAGTTCAAAAAAGAGCTGGGCAAATTCACCCAGAGGAAATTCTTCAAGGGTTATTAAGCAGAAAGATGAATAGCCAGCTGCCTCCTGGATCAGGGAGACAAATTGTCAGCAGCTTAGTTAGTACAAAGGTCATTGTACCTCTCCTTTACTCTTTCTTAAGTGTCCTCTTCATTGTCAGACATGATAAGTTGGCTTGGCCTTTGGTCTGGCCATGGAAGACAGCCCTTATGTTGTTACATGTGTCACCCCTGTTGCATGAACTAGTGTCGCTGTCCCTTATGTCCTTGGTTCAAATGGTAGATGTGAGACATGGGAGTTAACAGCTCCCTGAAGCTCTGTCTGGGTTTAATGTTACTCCATGTGATGGAATGTTTTTGTTACTCAGTATACTTGTGTGACTCTGCAGAAGGTTTTAATGGAACTTCTCAGACTGTAGGAACTGAATGAAGTTGCAAAGACAAGATCCTCCAGACAAGCAGTCAGATTACTGTAGTACATCTTCCACTTTGGATATACTGAGACATGTTATTTAATTAGTAGCTTTGTGTAGTGCAAAAGCCTTCCCTCTTGGACAACCAGCACGGATTGTGTCTTTTGGAGAAACCAGTCTTCCTTTGAAGACTCTCATCTGCTCCACTGTGGCAGCAGATCATTTAATGAAGAGATTGGTCTTGCAAGCAGAACATATTTTCTGCCAGTGGAGTGGTGCCCTGGAAGACTGGATTTCCTTCCTGACTCTTCCTTGTGGTTTCTACATCATCTATGGGATCGGCAGACAGTTTTATCCACTCTTGGATGGCTGCTCTTGGGGGAGAAGAAGAACTCTTATCCTAAGAGGCAAATTTAGATATTGCACCTGTAAATGCCAGTAGGTGGCTTATGTTAGCTTGGCTCAGGCTTCAGTATGGCTTGAAGTAGATCTTCCTGCCACCCCCACTACCACACCTGGATCACACTTGTAATCTTAGGACACTGGAGCTGGAGCTACATGGAATGAGACTAAATGGCAAGAGGTGCTCTAAGAGAGCCCCTAGTGCTCTGCTCCCACAGCAGACAAAGGCCAGTGGAGCAGCTGAGGACCCTTGTCCAGATAAGTGACTGAAAGCCCTGACCCTGGCTCCTTGGCATCTGCTGCTCCAATTCCCTCAGGCCCCTGAGTTGCTCCTCCTACGCCATCATACACACTGATGGATACACAGCCTTTCTCCATTCTGCCTGTCTGGGAAAGACGAGGAGGTTGTGCTCCTAATGCAGGTTCACATAGGCTAAAATTAGGTAGCATAAATATGCCCCTTATCTTCCAGGAACTGAGTAGAGAAATGCGGATTGCTCTCAGCTATTCCCAAGGTCACTGAGTGTGATTGAGCAAAGACAGTACTGAAAAATGCCAAGTACTTTGAAAAATCGAAACCTATCCATCTCAGGGTGATTGCCTGCAATGAGTTAATGCTTTTTTGGGCATTGGCTCACCAGCTGCAAAGAGGAGATAATCACCTCACTGGTGCCTTGTGAAGATAAGCTCATTAAAACTTCTGTGGGATCCTGATATTACTGTGATAAGTACTGCAGAGAAACTCATTAGTAAGTTTAACGCCATTCAATTAAGTGTTTAAAAGCTGAACACCTGGGATCGTGCACTCAATGCTGAGGATTAAAAGAAATTCTGAATTAGCTATTCAATAAATAAATTCTGTGCTGCAAGGAGGCAGATGTTCCCAATACCAAGCTCAGTAAGTGTAGGCTGTAACACAACAAGCACTAATTTCAGGTTGCATGAGAAACTTCAGTTCTGACATTGCCTAATTTCGTGGGATTTGACTGTGTAGCATTTATTTTCTTTTGGACACATTATTTTTGTATGCAGCAGAAACTGGTGAGGCTCTTCAGGATGGAACATGCATTAAAATTGTAAGGTGAACTGTGAAGCTCATATAAAGTGTTTTAATTGTGTGCTTACAGCTATAAAATAAGGGTGTGGGGGAAATGTATCTGTTCCTCAAAGTTCTGTTTCTAGTGCGGGCACCTGGGGCAAGCAAAACAGCAGTGTCAGCCAAGAACAAGTGAAGATGGGATGAGAGTTTGGATCAAACAAGCACTGTGAGCAAGAGAGCGCACTGCTTTCTGAACCCACTATGCTCTTCATAGTGCTTGATTATACTGGAATAGACCTGTAAAACTAGAATGACTATGTAGGAGCAAAATTCCTCACAAGAAACTTTCAAAACTTGTAACTCATTTTGCATGTTAATTTCCCATTCCCTGGGGAGTTGCCTTCCCACACATGAGCTGAATTAATGAAGTGTGCTTGTCCCACATTTTATCAACATATTTGTGTGAGATCAGTCTCCTTTTAAATGCTTGGTGTTATCCCTTTACTTTAGGTTCTGGATTTGGAGCTTCCACAAAAGCCATGTGTTTAGGGATGCGATACTGGAAGCCAGAAAGGCTGGAGTCACTTATTGAAGTGAGCATTGAATGTGGACGAATGACTCACAACCATCCCACAGGTAATGCCCGCACTCTGACATCCCTAAGGCAGCTTTGCTCTTCTGCAGCGACTAACATGGCTCCTGTGAACTCCCCTGGTTAAACCACCTCTGCTTTGAAGACTCAAAGGCCTCAGTTTGAACTTTGCTTGGTTAATAGATACATGTGTATATTATTTATATAGATTTATATATAAGTATATATGTATATTATGCAGGCAGCATCCTCAGGCACAGTTGTTTTCTCTCCCAAAATCCCAATATCTAATCTGCCTTGTTCAAAGCATATTCATGTTAGTTACCTTCATCAAATTTTAGGATTCATGTATATCTAGATGACTCACTGTTAACATGTAAATTTATGGTTCAGGGGATAACAACGTTTTTCTCTTGGCAGGTTTTGTCATATCCAATCACTGTAGGTAAAGGTAGTAAGCCAAAAAAATCTAACTCCACATATTTTAGGATACAATCTGAAACATTTTCTAAACAAAACATAAATAAGCAGATTTAGTGTTGTTTTTAATATTCTGGTCTGTCATTTTGATAATTTTATGCTATGTAAACATGTATTCATTCTGTCTGTTTTAAACAGCAATAAATAAAACCATAACAAATGGTGACATGTTCAACACACTCAGTGCTATGAGGCAGTCAGAAAAGCCATCAGGATGGCATAAAATTAGGGGAAAAGGGTTCAAAGCAAAGCAGAAAATTAAGTTGGTATGTAAAGTCCGTGGTGCATTAGCAGCCATAAGATTGCTTGCAGTCTGTGTGCCTTGTGTCAGAAAGGGTTTATGAGACCCAGAAAATGGCAGCAAGGAGGATCCAAGTTGTCACACACCTTCCATACAGTGAGAAACTACATCCAGAGAGAGCTTTCAGCTGGGAAAAGAAACAAGTGGCACAGTGGGGAGGCAGAGAGCAGAGAGGTAGAAGGACCACATGCACCTCACTACCACCCTAACAGGTGTTGGTGAAATGCCAGTTGTCATCCTCATAACTCAAAGGCTCAGAAAACCCAACCAATGTGTCAGTCAGGACTGAAACAAGAGGACAAAGGAAATACTTCCTCATGTCATGAACAGTGAAGCCTCAGACGTCGCTGCTACAGGCAGCTGCAAAGTCCACAGACACACCTGGGCTCAAGGGAGACAAGGCAAAGAGGCTGTCTCCGTCAAAATCAATCAAGTTGTGTAATTACAATGGCCCCTAACCTGGCCTAGTTGCTCTGGGGAATGGAGAAGCCAAACCACTTACGTTTACTCTGTCTTGCAGAGCCAGACACCTTGGCCAGGGCATGCTTTTGTCCCCAGGGAGCGGCAGCAGGCTGTGCCAGTGCTGCTGTGAGCACTGGCAGCAGGGAACAGCAACAGGGGGATGGCCAGCCTGGGGAGTGGGAAGGAGGAGACTGACAGCCCTCCGAAAATCTTCAGGGCATGCCCCAGCCTCTGCCATGCTCTGACTCGTCCCATTGCCCCCTGCTAGCCCTTTGATTCACACTCTAAGCCCTCTGCTGCCACCCTCATAGTAAATGTGGCACTCAAGGGTCTTTATGGCATCTGGGCTAGATGCTGTCTATCTGAGTGAGACCCTTTGAGCTGGCTCTACCCAGGCTTTTATTCTTTATGGAAATATCTATTGGACTCTAGTTGGATGTGCCTTAGGCCTGAGCCAGTATTGCAGGTCTTGTGGCAGAGGGAATTAGTAATCAACTCATCTGGACTTGTCATCTCCTAAAATAATTTGGTTTTACCTTCAGCAAAACACACAAAGTTCATGATTACCTCTATGCATAAATGAATGCTTTTTTGCACCAAGAGAAGCACATGCATCAATACTTCGCCCACCTGGGATTTATTTAAATGACACATTGGTTTTCTTAAGCTTCTTTTGCACACTGCACCATGTTGGTTTTGTTGCCCTTCACAGAATGCCAAGAGCACAAGCAAATATAAGAATTGAGCCCTACTGTTTCTGGTGCCATGGAAGTGTTGAGTGCCCATCAACAGTTACAATATTCGTAATATTTACAATGTTGAAATATTTGTAACCAAAATAGAAGACCAGCATGTCTTTCTTGGACAATTTCTTCTTTCCTCTAAGGGGACATGGGCTTGTCCCCTTGAAATCAAATGAGCCAGTAATAGTGTTAGATCTAGCAACCACCCCCCCTGGGCTGGATGATGCCATAAACAAGCTGGTATAGCTTGTAATTGAATCACTTTGTACAAGTCAGTTATTTCACATGACTTCAATTAGAAGATTTTTGGTATCTCATTGGTAGATGATGTTTATTTTTGACCCCTACCTCAATTTCTATCACATTACACCACTGAGAACAGAAGCTCCCTTCTGTGTAAGATAAGTCGCAAACCAGTGGGCACCACTCATTAGCCAATAATCTTGACATGCCACAAGTCAGGCCGCAAACAGGCAGAGATGGGTCGTGCACATTTGTTAATCTACCTGACAGACATGAGGCATTCCACTGATGATTTTATGAGGAACAACGAGGACATCAAGGATGATACCAGCACAGACTGCACACTGGTAATCCTTATTATTTGTGAATTCCAGGTTTTCTAGGGTCCCTTTGCACAGCTCTCTTTGTGGCATACGCAATACAAGGGAAACCCCTTGTGCAGTGGGGAAGAGAGATGATGAAGGTTGTGCCGATGGCTGAAGAGTACTGTAAGAAGACCATTCGCCACATGGCAGGTACTGAGTCAGAATCAAGAGTTTATTTTCTTAAAGCTATGTTTAGCTGGAAAGGCACTGAAGAAATGTCACTCTCTAGTCTTTCCATCTTGCTGCTTTCCCTCCTCTCCTCTCTCCACAGATTGTCCTCCTGCTTTCTCTGCTCACAGAACTAAGCTCTTCACAGGTGGTGCCACCTTCTTCTACCACCAGTTAGTTGCCTGGTGCATTGGTGGCAAAAATACAAGGCAAAGTAACAATGACCCTGCCCTGCTGCACAGTTTTATTTTTAGGAAATCTTCAGAAATTGCTGGGAAGGGCGGAGGAAGAAAATTATATTTAGCAGGTTATTAGGCAAACAGACTGCTGAGATATGAATTATTCAGCTCCCTTCCATCAATTAGTGCAATTCAACATTTTCCATGAGAAAAACCACTGACACTCCTCCTCCTGCCAGGAAAATTTCACCTGCAGATGCCTCCTGACCAAGAGTTAGCTTTTGACCACAAATTCAGGTTTGACTTGTTGTTTTTCTGAACAAATATATAAGATATAACCTGTTGTATCCTTGTTTTAAAACAACTGAGTGTCACGCAACTACTGAACTTCATACTACTACTTTATTATTGCTATGTATGTGGCCTTTGGGGCAAAGGTACTTTAGTCCCCTCTTGCCAGGGAGCGATGTGTTTGTAACAGTGAGACCTGCCATGGACAAACACGGACAAGTATCATTACATTGAAACATCAAGGAAAGAGACTAAGGGACAACTGTTGAGAAAGATTGAATTCAACAGAAATCTTTACTCAAGAGCCCTCAGAAATTAAAATTTACCCCTGAAGAAAAGCTGCTACTTTAAAGTCTGAAAGGAGGACCAGGAAGGCTTTCTGAAAGACCCTGCATTTTTATCTGTGCCTCATTGCACACCAGGATTTTTTTAGCAGAGACCCATGAGGAGCAGGTGCAGGATTAAAGTGATCGAGCGTCCCTCTGAGTGGCTTTGCAGCAGGTCCCTGTCACTCCACCCCAGCAGGACCCCTTGGCGTGGAGCTATGTGTGTTGGACTCCTGAGGCATGCCCTCCAGCCAGTGCCCGTATTGTTGAGCTTCGTCCTATTTTGGTAGCAGGAAAAGTGTCCTGCATTAAAGTTAAGCTCCTTGGCTTGGTGAGATGCGCTGCAAAGAAATCCTGCCAAACAGAGTCCTCCAGTTTTAGAAAATCCTATTTTAGCTATATTATCCCCCATGGATAACAAACAGAGAGTTTGTTATCCGTGTCACAGAGAGGTCGACTCTACACCCCTCTCTGATATCCAGTAGCGATTACTGGCCAGATAGTTCCATGGACCTGAATGTGACCATTATCTCAGATGGGCTCGAGGGATGGTGCAGAGCCTTGCTAGGGTTAGTGGCATGGGATTCTGACCATGTTACAGGTCCACACAACAAAAATCTCCTTCAGCTCCTTGATCCCTCTATTTCTGAACCTGTGGAATAATCACACTTCCTTGCTAGTCAAGATGCTACATAGAAAATACTAATTTTTGAGGCATTTATGGTTTATTGCCATGGGGGAATTAGGAAAAAGCAAGCAAGCAAACAAACAAATAAAAAGCCAACAAAAAAGAAAGCAACCTGTCAGGCCGCTCACATTTCTAAATAGAGTTATAACCAGCTGCTGGAGTGGGTGTTGGTAGTTTACGCTTGCTTTGCTTACATTGTTTTCCTCTAGATGCTGTAAATGCATGTAGATACTCTCCATGGCCTGATGGCTGTGGGTGCATTTTCACTCTGTTTTTCTAAAAACCTCCCCTTTTGAGGGTTCTGGTGAATGGTTTCTTTGAAATGAGGGCAAACTGGGTCATAAATTCAGAAAAAGTGCAGCTGGGCATTTCCAGGTGTCTCGTGCATGTGGTTGAAAGCTCATTGCTGTCTGGGGCTGAGGCACTGGCAGCTGACAACTTTGTGAAAGTATCAGGTCCTACAAAACAGCTTGGTTATTTTTACAAAAACGTCCCTACTTTAAGATCTTAATTGCCAAAGAGAGTCACCACTGTGGTATTTTAGGAAAAGAAGTAAAATCAGCGTACATCCTTCAGATGAATGGTTTGCTTGTGTGTGCTTCTTTAGAACTTGCAGCACACACCACTGAGCAGCCAAGCATGAGACAGCAGGGAAAAAGTGGAAATGCTAAATTTTATCTTACACCCATAGTCCCATACCAAATTGCAAGTTTGCCTTGGCATAATTAGCCATCTGGGCCATCTCACTCTTCTCTAACTCCTTACCCCCTCAGCTTGCCAGGCAGGGTTTCCTTCAGGCCTCAGTTCTGCAGGCAGGTGCATGTGTAGTATGTGCTTAACAGCTCAGTGTGACTGATATAGGAGCCTTTTAAAGCTTTTATAAAAAGGGTGAACCAGAGCATGGGCTTGAAAATAAACTAAACTTAGTAAGTTTATTTATATGCAGAACACTGAGCATGATTAGTGACCACCTCCCAAAGTGACAGAGAAAAGGAGAAAGACATACAGTTATTAAAAAAGGCTTATTTCTATGGGCACAGAAAGCAGATGTGTGTGTTATTATCCCTTTTACTATATTTGATATGTATTATAATATGTGCAAATGGGAATTTTGGATTTTCCTATCTGTTGTTTCCTGAATGATCACACAAGATATGCTGTGAAAATAGAACACAAATACTAAAGAATTTATGTGATTAAAAATTATAACTGAGGTAGGTGGCAATTTGTATTTAGGAACTGGAACAATTTTTAGATATTCTTTAATCATAATACAGGAATAAAAGCATTGACAAAGAATTTATTATTTTCTTTTTGCTGACTCTTATCTTTTCCTTGGAGTGCTTTTCAGTAAATTCTCATAAAATTTCATCTCAATATATCTTAATTACCTTAAAATAGCACAAAATTCTCAAAGTATTTTCTTTATTCACACCCTCTGTTTTCAATTTTATGTCTCACTGTATACATTCTTAGTATATATGCAGTACATTACTGTAAAATACCTGGGGTTTCATGTCAGTCAATAATGTCATTATCTTTAAAACATGTTAAAATAGAACTGAAAATGTTGTCAAAATTAAATACTACCTCATTAATTTATTTTGCCTTCAGAATATCAGGAGCACTGGTTTTACTTTGAAGCCAAGTGGCAGTTTTATTTGGAGGAGAGAGAAATCAATGAGGAAAACCAGAATCAACCTGTGTTTCCAGACAATTATGATGCAGAGGAGAGAGAAAAGGTAACTGCAACTTCCACAAGCTCTTGGGATGGCTCTGAACACAGGTATTTTCAAAGAGACACACCACTATTTTTCAACTGATTCCACCACCAGAGTAGTCAGGAAAACTTTATTTTTTTCCCCTGAAATTTCAAGAAAGAAAGAACAACTCCCATCCTCGGCTCAGGTACACGTTAGCGTAAAAAAAAAAAAAAAAAAAAGCAGTTGCCACCGGAGAGAGGCAGACTTAATGGTGTGGTACCCAGAGCAGGTACAAAACATAGGCCATGGCTATCTGAGGGTGGAAAAGGCAAATGTCTTGCCTGGGGCTCTCATTAAAGCCTAATGGAACTGTGGCCAGAGCCCCACAGTAATACTCCCAGGTATGAGAAGCTGGATTTGGCCATATCTAGTGGAGAGTGTCCCAGCCCATGGCAGGGGATTGGAACTCAATGGTCTTTAAGGTCCCTTCCAACCCAAACCAGTCTACAATTTTTTGGTCTCCTTCAAGCAGAAGGCAGACATCCCAAGTGATTGATTCTCTGCCCACATGGGCTTTGCCAAGCTAATTTTAAGTGTCTTGAGAGATGGTGTTTCACCATATTCCATGAGATACTGTTCTATAGTGTACATGATCTTTTCTATGCTGGTTATATCTTCTTAACTTGAGAGAAATAATGTGTCTTCTTTCCTGGTGTTTGCAGCTATCTGATATGTGCTGGCACCTTCCTAAGCTCTCCACTTAGCAGCTAAGCAACATGTATGTGGTTCTTGTCACCTTTTCCCATAAATCAGTTCTTTTTTTCCAGACTATTTAAGTATAGTTCTATTCTGAGAAGTCATTTTGTGTACTTTTAGGTGATTATCTAGGCAGTGAAAGGTGCCTATGGAAGTTCAATTGACTGTGGATAAGAAGTTGCTCACTCTAAATATAAATAGATTCCCTTCCAGGTTTATTTTACTAATTCATTGCCATGAATTCGCTAATAGTTTTATATTCCTTCCAGTACTACTGGAGTCTTAGCAAAGCTTTAGGAGAGATTAAGCCAAACAATAATTTCCCATGATAATTTCAAGAGAGAATTGTATGAATTCCTAATGCAGAAGCAAAATTTACCTTCATTACCCTAGCCCAATTATTTTGGCCTATTGAACTATTTCTTTCGATGAACAAGAAAGGAAAAATGGTGCTTGACCCTCAAACTCCACCAGCAGCCAGAGATCACAGCCTTGCAGTAGTCAAGACACTTCATTAGCGTGTTAATAGCTATGGAAAGAATGAATGAGGAGAAGGTAACCATTCTGCCTGCCTTCTTCCCAGGAGTGCACTCCTTTGCCTTCCCTCCAGACTAGCTGTTCCCTTGTATTTGGGGGTATAGCCAGTTACCTTTCCACACACAGTTAATAAAGCACCAATACCTGGCACGACCCTTGCCAAGAGGTCAGCATATGCATGTTCCTGCTTGGCCAGGGGCACCTTTCTGCAGGCACAATGCCAGCTGTGCATGAATGTGAAGCCCTCAAATGTGGCTTGGATAGATCTGAGCATGTTTCAAAGGAGATTTCCCTCCCAAAAGGAAATCACACTTTGAAATGCTTAGCAGCAAACGCCACGTTCTGTATAAGCTGGGATATATAATTTTTCAGCGATGTGCATTTGGAAGATGTTAAATTCACAGTGAATGAGCAGACGTTGCTCCAAACTTGGGATCAGCCTTGCTTCTGTAAACAAAACACTTGCCTAGTTCACTTTCCTGTGATGGATGCAATGTGTTACAAAATCAGGCAGAAACCAAACCAAAGTCATCCAGGATAATTAGATTATGAGGACCTTGCTTCCTTAAGATGAAGTGGCTTAAACCAGCAGTGTGAAAGAACCCAGAAAGGAGAGGAAAAGAAGAAAAAAAGAATGGAAAGGGAGTGCTAGCCAGCAGCAGGTCAGGTTCTGAAGGGTGAGGAAGTCAGAGGCAGCTGTAATTACTGGCAGCAGGGGTTGAGAGCAAGGAGGGGACGTGTGAATTACCTCCTGGGCTTGGCAGCAGCTCAGTGCCTTCAGCAGGAGGGTGCATGTTGACACCCCATCCATGTACTAGGTCCTTGCCGGCCCACCCAAGGGAAGCTGGGCTGGCGCCACAGCACAGCACCCGGCTGCACAAAGGCACTGGAGCTGAAAGGAGAAGGAGAAAGTTTGGGAAGTGCTGCCTTGGTGCAGTTAAGTCCCCCCAGGTTCAGTCCTAGGACAGCTATCCCCAATGTAAAGCTGTTGCAGCAAGGCGACATGGCATTGGACGTGTGCAGAGCATCAGGGATGAGAAGGACTAAGCGGAGTGACACTTGAGCTGCCTGGCTGCCCACCCAGAATAGCCCCTCCTGCCTTTGGGAGCAGTGCACGTGTGTCTGTGCAGCTCCTCCAGCATCCAAACCGCAGCAATAAGGCTGGAAATTCGCATGGGGCAGGGGACACCATGGAGGCATAAATAGTCTCTCTAAATTGTAAAAAAAAAAAGGAAAAAAAAAGAAAGAAGCAGAGTGAAGCTGTAGTCCGACTCTGCCTTGTTTGATGGATGTGTAGATAAACCTCAACCAAGTATGAAATGGCTGAGGTGAATGTGAATATAGAGAAATGCAAACCCTTCATACAAGCTGCAGAAGCCAAGAGCCAGCCAACAAGCAACAATTCAGCTTGCCATGATGCAAGTTAAAATTCAGGAAATAAAGCTGCCCGTTTCTTAACAGGAAGGTATTTTTTAACTATAAATTTATAAAAAGTGAGATAATTTGGGGCTTTAGGGCTGGAGGCACCTGCTTTAGAGAAAATCCAATTTTCTTTTGAAAAGCTCTCTTGTGGGTTTGGAATTCTTTTTTCTTCCTTCTCCTGGGGAAGAGCTGTTTATTACATTTGCATATTATTTTCCCTTTTGTTCAACAAGTGCTTGTAGAAGAGGAGAGAAAAGGCTTGGCAAGAAAAAAGACAGAGAAGGGGGCTTGAATTAACATAGTCTGAAACTAAGGTCCTAAAGAAATTACTGAATCAGAACACTTTCACCCCCATGAAAACTTGGCTTATTGAAACATGTGCAAATGTGTGATGAGGAGTTGAGAATATTTGCCAGAGGAAGGAAGAAGACTGACAAAGTATGTCCTTACAAACCTTAATTTTTTATATGATGAGGAATTTCTAGGATGTGAACTTGAAATCTATCTCAATCTACTTTTTGGCATTTCTGGCTTGCTTAAACCAGCCTCCTGGCCTGCCAAGAGCTCGGTGCGTTAAGCTGGAGGGCAGGTTTATACCGGCACCTCAGGCATCGCCGGGACTGCCGGGGCAGCCGCTGTGGCTCCCGCACAGCGCACCCAGAGCAGGCGGCAGCAGCCCCTGCCGCCTTTTCCCAGCCCCGTGAGCAGTTCCCACTGGGCAGGGAGACGCCAGCCTGGCGTGGCCAAGGGCCCCAGTGTCCAGCTGCAGTGCCCTGCCCTGACGGCGCTGTCTCTCCCGCAGACGTACAGGCGGTGGAGCTCCGAAGGCCGCGGGGGCAGACGAGGCCACGACGCCCCCATGATCGCGTACGACGCCCTGATGGGCTGCGGCGGGGACTGGACGGAGCTCTGCAACCGCTCCATGTTCCACGGAGGTGAGCGTCCCCCGTGCCCCCCACCCCCGCTCCCTCGCCAGGTCCGGGGTAGGGCTCTCCTGGCTGTTAGCTGCCTCTGTTGGCCAATCTGCCATGCTGTCTGCAACATTCTCACCTCTGGTTTTATCCTCTAAACCCCATTTTTCTGGCAGCAGCTGCCACACAAGCCATTCATGGCACTTTCCAAATTCTGCTCCAACTACATCTCATGGTTCTGCCGGAGGTGCATGAGGAGTAAGTCCAGCAGGGCTTTCTAAAGGGCTGACGGTTCCTGACAGAACACAAGCACCTTCAGCAAAACAACCTTTTAACTGCATGTAGTGAAACCAAGTAAGCGAGAAAAATAACGCAGCACCCAAACGAGTGCCAGGCAAATAAAATCCAGGACTTAGAGGCACACAGTTAAGTACTTCTACAGCTTTGTGTGAGAGAACTTTCTCATCAGCAGATGGATCTTGCTGAGCTTTTGGGAGGACCAAAAAGCCCTGAATCACCCATTCTCTGTGTGGTGTGGGCCCTTTGCAGGGGCTCTGGGGCTCTCACCAGCCCCAACACAGTGGGGAGAGCTCACAGTCCCCCACTGCAGACCCTGGCAGGCACAAACCCACAGGCACAGAGCACAAGAGCACCAGTGCCCCTCAGCGAGGATGGATGTTCTAGAGCCTGCACAGTGCTGTGCTGTATTGTGAGGAGTGAAGGGACACTCTCCAGTCCAGGACCTTTGCTGTATAGCAGACACCCCTGCAAGTATCATTCCCTCCCTTGTTCTTAGCAATGGCCAGCTGCCTGCGAGAGCTGCTGGGCTGGTGAAGATTTTCCCAAAACCAAGTGAGCTCCCAGCCCAGGAATGCACACCACAGTGGCATCTCCATATGCTTGCCTTGGCATCACTCTCTTACTTAGGCATCCTCAGCCTTTAGGACTGACCCAATATGCTCCCACTGCACTCCATCAGGGTGGAATATCCCCTTCTCTGCGCAGTGAAGCTTTTAGGTTGTTTTAAGGTCCCTTAAGTGTGTGAAGGTGACACTAAGAGGCCACTGCAATTGTGCTTAAACCTGCAGGGGAAAGCGCGGCTACTGGGTCCATCGCCGGCTGCCTGTTCGGCCTGGTGTACGGCCTGAGCAAGGTGCCCAAGGGCTTGTACCAGGACCTGGAACAAAGGGAGAGGCTCGAGTTCTTGGGCGAGAATCTTTACCGACTATCCATGGAGGAAAAGTAAAGCAGTTTCTGCCATTTTCTCTTTCTATAGAGACTATATCAAACCCTGTAGATATCTGGCTGGCACTCATAGTGAAGGAAATAGCCCTGAGTTAGTCTGAAGAGCTCTATGTACATCACGTGCAAGTGAACATAGCTGAATTATTAGACTTATTAGAGTTAATAGACTGATTAGACATATGAGATATTTGTGGGTTTTTTACAGATGTAGGGATTTCTGAATATAAGGAGTGCTGCTTAAACCTCAAATGGCAAAAAATAAATAAAATATCTTTTGACAGATTTCAGTCTAACTTGCTATAATGCCACTTCCTAAACAGCTGTTTCCAGTAATTACACACACAAAATTAATTTTCAGAACTAATGCTTTCTTGCAAAACTAATGGTAGTACCCACTTATGGGGATATTCTCTGTATATTTGACAATCCTTTCACCACTGTGTCCCTCTTTGTTCTCAAATCTAATGTGTCTGTGACACTTGTAAACCTAATGTCTCATGGATTAGCCTTTAATGAATCACTGATCCCTGTATCAGCACTGTGGTGTAAGGTATTGTTACATTAGAAGCTTCCAAAAAAGGAAAAGCCAACACTAAAAATACCTCCAAGGAAGAGCAAAGCATCAGTGGGTCTAAAATTTCTGATCAGTGTGTCTAAAATTTCTGAATTATGTTTTTATTCTTCTTCAGTCTTCAGAACAAAAGTTTCAAAATATAACTGGCTCAAATATTTGTAAATAAATTAATCTTGCACTATTTTCTAAGTATCAGTCTTTATTTTTAGATTGAACAGATTATATGTTGCTGTATCAGTGTCAGAATTTTTGGCTGAGGTCTTCAAGCCGTTGTAATAGGTCAACAGTCAGGCTGTGATACATTTCACAAGTCTGAGTACCATGAAAACCCCAAGAAGAAAAGTTACAACTGCTTTACCTTTTTGCTTTTTTCCCCCCCTTCCCTTTATTATCTTTTGTTCTTTTTCTCCTTTCCTTGCCTGGCCTCATCTGACCTCTCCTCTCCAAGTTCTTCTTCAACTTTTCTTTTTTCATTTTTCTTCTTTTGTTTTCTTATTTTTTAAAATTTTTTTCTTGTCCTTTTTTCTTTTTTTTTTTTCTTTTCGTTTCCCTGTGCTTTTCTTTTTTTTCTTTTTTTTCTTTTTTTCATTTTTCCTTTTTCTTTTATTTTCTCATTTTTCAAGAAAACCAACAAACTATGATTGGGTTAAAAGTTGCATACCACAAAAAAAGCAAACTGTAGGCCTTGATGAAGGAGATCCTGATGCCCCCAAGAGCAGCCCAAGTACAAATCTGAAATCCTCAACGAAATAACACAGAAGTGAGCTCAGAATTTGTTCCCGCGTTTAACCTCATGTTTTACCTTAGAAGTTCAGAAACTGAGGTCTACATAATACTTTCTAGTTTCCACCATGTGTGATTTCCAATGTGGTGTTGGTTTCTCCTGTCTTTCTCCAGCTGCTGAACTGTGTTTTTAAAAATAGCTAAAAATACATGAGTACTTTCCTACACCTTTTTCCATGTAAGCCACTGCTGGAATCATCACTGGGATGTTATGTGGCAGACACAGGAGCAGGTGATGCCTGTCAGTAGGAATAGCAGCCTGCATGACAATGTCCATATGAAAAGGTTTTCCGTACTCTGTGTTATTTCTCACACTGTTGATTTAGCATGTTTTCTCTTGGCAGCTTTGCAAAGGTGCTTTCTTGTTTGCTTTGGAGATGTTTTAAACCAAAGGCAGCAATTGTGTCAGTAGCTTTTGATGCCAGAGAATATCAAGACTTTCTGAAAACATTGCTTCTAGTTTAGGATGCCTCTAGCACACCTGTAATAAATTCAGCAGTAGAGAAGAGAGAAGAACTTATTCTGCATAAGGTAGGACTTTCTCTAGTACTTTGGTTTTTCTTCTTCCTTTAAGAAAAAACATAATCACTGACAAAAATTAAGACCATTCATAATTGCTCCCACTTTACCTTCTATCCAGCCTGGGCAGGACCAAGTTGTGTTTCAGAGATGAATAAGAGAATCTTATTTAAAAGGTTAAAAAAAAGAAGACTGAATCTGTAAAGCCCCATTTCTGCAGCTGTTGGGGTGAGCAGTGCCTTGGCCATCATTTCACCGAACACACTCAAAAGGCCTGTGCATGGGTTTGAGTGGGCAGAGCTGCTCCTGGTTGCCTTCCTTATCTAGGGGCAGGTCACTGGACAAACACCATGCAGAGCCAGGTAGTGATGGGATACCCAGGGATGCCCAGGGATGAGGATGCAGCACTTTGTACACTCCAGCTCATGGCCATTTCCCCAGAGCCTACAAACCAGACCAGTCCATTGATCTCTGACAGCTTTTGCAGGTTGGACAGTGTTTTACAATTTGTTTCCTATTTTATGGTGAAACCTCTATAGCGCTGTCTCCTCCTGCCCATGCTGCTGTCCCTGCAACAGCCAGTCCTTCAAGCTGCCAGGGTGTCTAAAAGGTGATCAGATATTTAATGTGCAATTCAGGATCAGGAGACATGGCCTTCTCTTTTCCACACAAGAGACAGTAAATCAGAAAATCCTACAATTGTATGCTTTTACAATGCCATGGGATGCCACCACCCCCTGCTACTCAACAGCCTCTGGACCCTTAACAGAATGGAAAGGCTGGAGTTCATAGGTGCAGGAGGTAGCATGCAGGTCTGGAAGAGAGTGTCAGCTCCTCTCCCTGTGCCTTGGCACCTCAGATCTCCTCTGCTCCCGACACAGTGGTATCCACTGCAGAGGTTTCTCTGGGACAGGCCAGCCAGCAGGATAGGGTTGCACTGCTGCCCATTAGCATATTAGGCTGTTAGCACTCTGATGTTGCCCATGATAAGTGTCCCCAAAGAACCTATAAATATGTAACTAAGCAGCTTGTCTTATGCATCTTAATTATTTGTGGGCCAAGAAGACAGGAAACTTTTGAAGGTGGCCTTCCCTCCTCTGCAGGTCCAAGCAGTCTGTCCTCCAGACACTGAAAACCATGCAGCAGCACTTCCATAAACCAGCAGCACACTGAGGCACATCACACACATTAAAAAGAGTGAAAACCAGCAGGACAAGAGGGGTGAGGGGGATAAAGTACATGTTAGGACATTTCAGAGCATCAGGGAGGAACCCAAGTATCTGCCTCATTGTATGGCATAACTCACAGTGCTGGGAAGTGAATTCTGCTGGCATGGGGTTCCTCCTGTGCATTGGGACTACCCGTCCAGGTATTCCCAATGGGACTAGAATTGACTGTAGTTGTTCTAGAGGTGACTAGATTTCATTGATAGGTGGCATAGATTAAGAACAGCAGGATGCAACTTGGGAAAAGACAGCAAGGAAAAATTAGGGATGATGACTTAGCCTGTTGAGAATGGTGGTCATGCTCCCAGACCCAAGAAACCTCTTACTTAGCTCTCCTTCCTTGAGGGGGACCCGTGGTGTTTCCCAAACACTAGGGCAAAGCAGACTCATCACTACCTCCATTTTCTGTGATGGTCTCAGAATTCAGTGTCATTGTACCACTGCCCTTGCACAGAATGCATTTCAGATTTACATGGTCATGATGGTCGTTTGCAGGTGACGTCATCTTGGAAGAACTGCAGATGCCCTAAATAGGGGCCATAGCTGTTTGTTCATTTTCTGCTGCTGGCTGGGGAATATGGATCAAACACTCAACCCATGCAACATGTCTTGGTACTTAAGGCAATGCAGTATTCCCACAAATGCTACATTTCAGATGGCATCCTATAATAACACTCTAACATGGAAAAGGAAATCCCTGAACAGAGCTCACTCGTAATATATTTTAATGAAGCTGTTTGAATTTTATAGCTCATATATGATTAGTTACTGTGAATATTTCTAGCAGAGAGGGTCTGATCTTCTTCCCTTCCCAGTCAATAGTAGTTTGGCTGTGCTAAAAGCAGGACGAGCCCGTATTTTACTGTGGCCATTTATAGCATCCAAAGTAGTCCAGATGGGAGGGGTAAGCAGGGCATCTGGTTCCACTGCTGTTCTGAGAGATCAGAAATGACAGTAAAGCACATTGGTTGATGGCCCCACAGGTTTTTCTGAATACACCAGACATTAGTTAGGGAGGAGAGGGATGGTCTTCTGCCATGGCAAGCTTGCAGTTAAAATATCAGCAGACTGGCTAGTAGGGGGAATGAACCAGGATATTTTTAGCTAATTATACTCTGAATACTGGTTCTTTCTTTATTCTAAAAATTCCCATTGTTGGGACAAATGGACTTCTTGGTGTAAAACAGAAACTTTATCCCCTTGGCTGTTGTCAATTTGGTAAGGGAAAGGGTGGGTGATACCACCTGTGCTATGCTGAAACGTGGTTATTCCCTATCAAAACCTACGAGATATTGTTTGTCACATTAGACATGGGCCAGTTGTCAGGCTTTTTTCTTTTATTGGCCTGTAAAAATACCTACAGAGTCATTATTAATAGACCTTCTTCCATTCAAGATGGCAACTTCATCCCTCTGCTGAGGGATGTCATTTTCATTATGTGTACTTGAAATGCAGCCAAGTGGAATCCAAATGTCACAACCCAACTGGACAAGGACCAGCCCCTCACTTTGCAAACAGCCTCCATAATATTGCAGTGGGGGGCTGGGTCCAGATTCTTTCAGAGGCCATGGGGTACCAGCTGCTGGGGCACAGCTGGGCCTTCCCCAGCCTTCCGAGGCTGACACTCCCTAAAGGACGAGCCTCATTGCAGCCTTTTTTCATTTTCTACTTGTGGGCTTAATTTAAAGCATCTTTTATTCCACTTCTGCTCATAAAAATTAATCCCCTCTGGATATGCAGGCTGCATTCTGTTCATGAAGCTATCTCACTGCACGGTGAAGTAACCTTCCAGATTTTCATGGTGTCAGAAAGCCGACACCTCTTGATATTTCCCTCCTAGACCCATCTATTGTTATTGACTTCAAGCTCCAGCTTTTGTGCTGAGTTCAGTATTTTATTTAGTAACTGATCCACACCAATTAAAGCATTGCCTAAATCCCCAGCTGTCCTAGGGCCTGATTCTTCAAACAAGCAAAGGTCCAACATACCATCCTTCTTCCTCCAGATTAAAAGAGGTTGTAGTCAAGGGACATTGCCAGGGTTGTTGTTGTAGTGATACCCGTCACAAAGCAGATTTAAGATCATAGTCCTGATGTGGGATTTGAATGCTATCAAAAAGCAAATAACAGAAAGCCTGTTGTGGTTTTTTTAATCTGGGGAGGTATCTACTGACTTTGAACCTGAACCAATAGCAAAAATCACCAGTGGCACATTTGGGCCCCTCAGCCTTGATTTTTTTTTAATGGTTGCAGTCTGGTTTTTCAAACCAGAGGCAGAACCATGGTTTCCTGCTAACTGTGTTCTCATCATATTTATCTTTGCGTACACTTTACCTAGCAGGAAAGGAAAACACCTTCAGTGTTGCCCTCACTTTAGGAAATGGTAATAGTAAATGAGGGAGTAGTGGCACAGGGGAGATGCAGTGACTCCGACTAGCATTGCTTGCTTCCCTCAGTGTTTCCACTGCCCACAAAACACAGAAGAAAGGGCTGACAGTGCTGTGTGGGATGATGTAAAGCTCTTACACTCCTGATACACCATGCCTCATGAAGCTTGTTGAGCACTTTGCATGCTTTTTAACAGGCCACTAACATCAACTCTCTTGAGAAGTTCTAAATTAAAGTGTTTTTTTCCCATTTCATGCATAGCAGCATGCCATTAAAGCAAAATGAGAAGATAGTGACAATGTTGATGACTTTAAAAGACAATTATGTTTTCTCTTGCACAGCACCAAAAGCGCACACTTCTGTGGAGATGATAAGATGCTTATAGACCCTCTGGTGCTGAAGAAGAAGCTCAATAGGATGGCAACAGAGCAAGGAGCCTTTGCTATTCTCAGCAGCCTTCTGCTGTACATCACTGAGCTCGCAGCTGGTGATCCACAGATCAACAACAAGAGGACAAAATGGGCAGAAGGTAAAGAAAACCAGGTGAGCTATAACCAGCCATGTCCAGGTCCAGTCAGGGTTCAGTATCCAACCAGATTTCAGCTCTTGCGGTCCAGGTTTCTAAACAACAATCGTGAACCGTACACCAAGAAGAGAAGAGAAGTGGGCAAACTGGTCATTAAAGAGAAGCTGTGGGTGAGCAGGGCTGGTAACAAGCTGGACAGAAGTAGAGACAGGAAAGGAGATGGAAAAGCAGAGGATGAAGATGCAGATATAGCACCCAGCGAGAGGGCAAGGTGGAGTGGTGTGACTGGAAAAACCAAGGTAAAGAACATCCTGAAGAAATTTTTAGCTGCTGAAGAGAAAGAAGCCAAAGAGAAGTCTCCCAGCTGGAAAAAGAAGGGAGAAAACACCAGTTTGCCAAAAATAGTCAACAAGAATTCAATCCTGTCCAAACTGAAGGAGCAGTTTGAACAAAGCACTCTCTGCTCGGCTGCAGAGGTGAAAGCATCGCTCTCGCGCAAAGGTGAGAGAAAGACTAAGAACTTCCCAAGCAGAAAAACTATTCATAAGCCTGAGGTCAGAGTGCTGCGCATGGCAGCAATGACAGCCACAGGTATAAAGAGTCTGGAGTCCCAAAATTTAGTGTGCTCTGTGGTCCCAGTGCCCAGACTCAGCATGGCTACCAAAATTAACCATCCTTGGAGCTGGTCAAAAAATGATGCCATAAAACAGCCTTTTGGTCATTACACACTACTGAAGGAAAAGGAGAGATCCAACAGAGACCATGGAGAGTACAAAACACTGGCAAATGCAGCACAGGACAGAGAGGACAAAGAAGAGTTACTGGTGGCATCAGACACTATCTCAGATGCAAAGGACTGTGCTGAGGCTAAAATAGACTCCACAAAAGAGGGAATCAACTTTCATCCTCTTCTAGATAACTCTTCAACTACTCATAAAAACAAAGATCTTGTAGACTGCATTCCTCCCTTATCCGAATGTGGTCTAGATTGTGACAGGACTAACACGCCAGTTGGGCCTGACTCATCTTCACTATTGGGAATTAGCAATGCTCTGCAGCATGTTAAGGAAGACAGCCCACTTTCTGACTCGCCTGACTCTAGCACAGCTGAAGGATCCCATGAACAAAGTCCTCAGGATACTAAACCAGGAGAGATTCCTGAAATATCTATGTATGTATGCAGTTCAGAGGAAGATGACACAGAGCTCACAGAGCCAGAAAAGGATCCTTTCTTTGCAAGCCAAAAATGTTTTCCAGAGCAGAAAGCATTGGAAAACATGCTGCCATTTTACTCTCCAAGATTTCCTGCATCTTGTGAAGTTGAGCCTCCAATGGATGATCAACGGCCATTTTACTCTCCAAGATTTCCTGCATCTTGTGAAGTTGAGCCTCCAATGGATGATCAACAGCCATTTTACTCTCCAAGATTTCCTGCATCTTGTGAAGTTGAGCCTCCAATGGATGATCAACGGCTAACTGTCCTAATACCAGTTTCTGGCACAAAGGCACCAATAGTCCAAAAAGAGGCACCGGATTTAAGAGGTAAATATTCTGAGGAAGCCAAAAAAGAAGCAAAATTTCACAGTGAAGATAAAATGTCTTCTAGAAAAAATGGTAGTGATGTCCCAAATATAGAGGAGGAGGAGAATAAAACACCCAACAGCCAAATGCAAAATGAATTTAAAACCATGAAGCCACAGCCCCCTCAAATAAATTTTAGCTCACAAAATAACTTTAATGTTTCCAATGTGGACATGCCAATTCCAGATGCAAACCAGAACAAACCTACACTCTCCTCAAATGTGAGCCAGGAGCCAAAGTCTGGTGCTGCAGAAGAAGAGGACATCTCTTCTCCTTTGGAAAGCACACAAAGCCCTTTGCCAAGTGACCTTGTGAAGCACAGCTCCTTTATTTCAGAAGAAGATTTTGGGAAGGACAAATTATCTTCATCAAATGAAATGATGAATCACTCAAATAATCGAGCCCTGCACAGGAGTTCCTTAAGTGACCTGGAGACCTGTCACAAGCCATCTGAATCTTTCATTGAACATGAAGAGGACACTGCAGATGAGATGCTCTGGCCTGACTCCGAGGCATGGCAGTCACCCTTGTCAACCCCTTTAGCAATATCCATGAGTGGGATTGCAGGACAAGGTATCCATCACACTCTTGCAAATCCCCCAGCACTTCCACCTGTTGTGCTGGTGGGACAGGGAGCTGGTGGTGTGGAAGGTGAGCATGACAGCCATGGCTGTGAGATGCATCCACACCCCCCTTCAGATGATTTGACAAACGGTGGAAATGACACAATGGGGGAGAAGAAAACTATGTGTGATTTTAAGAACCAAGCACTATCCCCAAATCATGCAACAGAAAATGAAAACTCTACAGAGAAAGAGATAAATACATGTCAAAGACTTGAGAACTGTCGTTCACACTCAACCACAAAGCCAGGAGAACATGAAAGTAAAACCACGCTAGCAAGAAAGCCCCTGTTACCCTTGGAGAAGAGCCAAACACCAACATTAGATGATACCACAAAGCAAGGATGTGATATGCTGGAAGAGAACCCAATTCCTTCACCAAGTGAATTGGTCTCAGACCCAAAGAAGGATGCAAAAAGTAGAAACAAGATATCTGAACACATGGGGGATAAGCTCTTCTCAGATGATGATGATATGAAGAATGAAAGTGATAGGATGGAAACAGAGGAGAAAGAAGAGAGAAATATCTTGCATGAATTTGAGCAGGAAGCGGTATTCACACTAAATGATCCTGTGGATCATGATAATAACTCTTCAAAGGATAATAATGCTCACAGACCTCAAACATCCCAGTTACCTTCATCAGAGCATGATACCAACATTCAAGGAGTGAAGAATACTGGACAGAGTTTGGAGTATCTAGCACCTTTAAGAGATTTTGTGAAACACAAACATGATATGACAGGAGATGAAAACATCTGTTGCAATAATAGGAAAAAACACCTGGCCTCATCAGAGGAGCCAGTGAAACACACAAATGACAGTGAAGGGCCAGAAAACATCAAGTCAGACATCAAAAATTATTCAATGCCACCAAGAAATACAGCAAGGCAGGACAATAGGACCATTGATGAGGACAATACTACCCTAGAGACACAGAAACAGATGTCACAAGGTGATCTTGTAAAGCCTGAAACCAAGTCAGACAAAAAAGAGACTAAACATACCCCCAAGAAGTTCCAGTCACCTTCTTCAAACAAAGTGCCAAATTGTCAAGACAGAAGCTCTTCGGGAGAGAGGAAGCAAAAGACACCAGCAGCAGAAGACACTGGAGCACCTGAAACAGAGGTAGGAAACATGGATTTTGAGCAGCAGTTTTTTGGGAAGTACCAGCTCCCTCCATCAAGAAAATCAGAAATGCATGAGGAAAATACTCCAGGAAACAAGCAGCAAATGAGATTTGAAGATTTTCTAACACCTGATACAAATACAGCAAAAGAGAAAGACAAACTACCAAGTTCCAGGAAGTATCCATCAGTACCATCAGAAACATTGGTTAAGCCTCAAGAAAAAAATACTCCAGAACAAAAGCAAAAAACATCATATTCTTCAGGTTTTAAGAAGCCTGGTACTAATTCTGTAAAAGAAAAAGATGGAGATACAAATTCTGAGAAGCTGCCTCCTTCAAACAAAGTGCTGAAGCCTCAAGAAAAAAGCGCTTCAGGAGAGAAGAAGCAAAAGACACCAGCAGGAGAGGACACAAGGTCACCTGAAGAAAAGGCTGTAAAAGAGAAAGATAAATACCAAGGTTCTGGGAACCATCAGTTACCTCCTTCAAGTAAATTATTGAAGCCTGAGAAAAATATTCCAGGAGGAGAAAAACCACAAACTGTATCTGAAAGTTTTACAAAGCCTGATGCAAATGCTCTAAAAGATAAAAGCAAAGCTCCAATTTCTGAGATGTGCCAGTCCCCCTACTCAAATTTGCAGGTGAAGTCTCAAGAAAATAATGCCACAGACAAAAAGGAGCAATTGCCACCACCACCTGATGAAAAAACATTGTATAAAGCTGGTAGTCCAGAAAAGAAGAGTGAACATGAAAGAGAGAAATACCAGCTGGGTTCTTCAGCTCAGTTGGAGAGGCACAGCAATGATGGTTCAGGAGAGGAGGGCCCTGTGGGTGATTTCAGGGACTGTCAAGCTCCATTGCCAAGCAATGGCATAAGCTGTAAAAGTACTACTGTCCCAGAAGAGACCAGTTTGTCTAATAAAGTGAAGTCCCCCAAATCATCTTCATCATTTCATGTTGCATCAAAAGATGAGGAAAATCCTGCTGGAAATAGAGAAAAGCAGCCTGGATTTCAGAAGTACAAAGTGATCTCATCAAAGACTTTGGTGAGGCATGAGAAAGAGTCTGATGAAAGTGAGGGGAGTGGGCAGGCAGCTGGCAAAACAAGTGAGAAAAAAGCAGAGGTGGAGGACTGCTCTAAAGCAATGCCAGTCTCAAAATACACAGTGGAAAGCTACAGTGAAGGATCCTTAGATTTGGCTTTCAAACCATTGATCATAAGAGCATCTGACACATTTAAACATCACAGCTAAAAATTATGGCTACAGCTTAGGCAAGAACTTACAACAGATCATGCTACCGATTTTCTTGATCTTTCTTTTCTCCTTTTTTCTCCAGGGCATTATATTATCATTTTTTAATCAGAAGGACATTGATGTGCATCTATCAGAGCTAAGTTTTTTTCTTTCTTAAACATTAGCCTGAAGACATGAATTAAATTAATCACTGCAAGTGAATTAGCTAATCACTGAATTAATCATCAGTTTATAAATTAAATATGAGAAGGGCTTTGAGATCAGCGTGAATTCAGCCCTGCTTTGAATTCTCCTTACTAACTAATGGGCTTTGTTTGTAACAAAGACAACTGTTCAGGCTGAACTCTATTTGTATTTACTTGTTCTAATGAAACTCGGCTAGTACTTCTTCCAGGAATAGTGGTAGGCAGTGTAGCTTTAATTATGTCAAAAAGCACTTGTTCTAAGCTCTGCCTTTTCACAGATTAGCAGGAACTGTTGATCTATTGCTGCACTGAGTGACACTGTTAGCAAAGCAGCACTGTTAGCAAGTAGTGCGGGAAGGAAGGGAATGCTTCATTTATCTGCAGAAAAATCCTCAAAGGACATTGACGCTACAAGGGGATTTACCGCAAATGCAAATGTTCAGCCTCATTAATATTAATATTGGAAAAATAGTGATTTAACCTCCTCTGAAGCTATTTGAACTTCAGCTATACACTGTATGCATTATTGTTGTAAAGGTGCACCATTTCAAGGGGTTCTTAATTACTGCAAATGAATATGCAACAAGTGTAAGAGCTCAAAAAAGCTCAATTCTGAAAGGCCATGAGGACAAGGTAAGCCAGAGGGGCTCGACACTTTGCCATGGCAATTCAACTCTTCCTGGGACATCTGTCCCACTCCAAATCCTGGGGCACACAGACATGAGGCAGGTGCCTCAGCTCACATTTAAAGTCTTAGGAAGTGTTTGTTTTAAAATGCAATGTGAAACCAAGCAGTAAAAAGCAGCCAGCGTCGCTGAATCCTACTAATGGGGTACAATTTTTTGTGTTTACAATAATGGCATCTTCTGCAAAAAGTTTGTGTGTGATGAATATTGTTTTGGAGAAGTGAGGGCAGGGTTGCTGCCTTGGGTGCTTACTAAAGCTGTGACAGACAGAACATCTCCCAGTGCCAACTCTCCCATGCATGAGTTTAGCTTAGCATTGTAACCACACATTCATATTAAAACTTACTGTGGAGGAGCCCTAAAGGCATATCCTAAGGATCCAACTTCAGGAGGAGAGAGGGTTTATACAGAGGTCCTGCTTCCCTGTGGCAGTGAATTCCCTTCCATTTTTATGATGCTCTCCATGACCACACTCTGCAGCTGAGGGCTGGCTGTTTCCTAAGCCCAGGTTGGCAGAATGCCCCCAACCACTGCCATCAAGAGACTGAGGACAAGAACAGGCTGGCAGCAAGCTGAGATCAAACCCATTTGCCAGCACAATGCACACGAGTCACATATGTGACAACTGGGCTGGCCCGGTTGGGGACACTGCTGGGAAGAAGTGGGAACATGAACAACGTGTCTCCTGACCGTTGAAAAGGCTTAAACTTTGACTTCTTTTTCCTTCCCAAACTGCCAAGAATTAGGCTTTCTGGCATCTAGAGGGTCACAAAATTGGATTTGTGTATCATACCAGTCCTCAAAAATTAAAATAGATTTTATTGGAGATACAACAGTGCCCTTACACACAGAGGTTTACTTCAGCCACCAAGCTTTTATAAGCTGGCAGCCATAAAGGCCACTTTGTACTAAACCTAAAGCATAATTTACTTTTTATTGTCCACAATTTCATTTCACATTTAAGAAAAGTCCTTACAGCATAGAGCATTTGCACCAGACTTGAATAATAAATTCTCTATTACCTGGCTTCTCATGCCTGCACAGGAGCATCACAGAATCATAGAATTGTTGTGGTTGGGAAAGATTTCTAAGACTGTTGTGTCCACCCATTACCCAGCACTCCAAGTCCCCCACTAAACTACATCCCTAAGCATCGCATCCACATATTTTTTGAACACTTCCAGGGATGATGCTTCTGCCATTTCCCTGGGCAGCCTGTGGCAATGCCTGACACCCATTTTGGCAAAGAAATTTTTCATAATATCCAATCTAAACCTACCCCAGCACAACATGAGACCATTTCCTCTTGTCCTGTTGCTTGTTAATTGGGAGAAGAGACCAACACCCACCTCAATACAACCTCCTTTCAAGTAGTTGTAGAGAGCGATGGGGTCCCTCCTTTGTTTCCTTTTCTCCAGGCTAAACACCCTCAGCTGTTCCTCATCAGACTTGTGCTCCAGTCCCTTCCCCAGCTCTGTTGCCCTTCTCTGGAAACTCTCCAGCCCCTCAATGTCTTTCTTGTAGCAAGAAGCCCAAAACTGAACACAAGATTTGGGGTATGGCCTCACCAGTGCCCAGTACAGGGAGACAATCACTGCCCTCATCCTGCTGGCCACACTATTGCTGATCCAGGCCAGGACGGCCTTGACCTCCTTGGCCACCTGGGCACACTCTCGCTCATGTTCACCCCCAGGTCCTTTCCTTCCAGGCATCTTTTCAGCCTCTCTGCCTTGTAGCACTGCCTTGGGTTGTTGTGATCCAAAGGCAGGACACAGCACTTTGCACTGATGAACCTCAAGCAATTGGCTTTGTCCCATCGATCCAGCCTGTCCAGAGCCCTCTGCAGAGCCTTCCTGCCCTCCAGCCGATCAACACTCCAGCCCAGCTTGGTGGCTCCTGTGAACTAACTGAAAGCAGGCTCAATCCCCTTGTCCAGATCACTGATAAAGGAATTAAACAGGACTGGACCCAGCACTGAGCCCTGGGGGACACCACAGGTGACCAGATGGATACAGCTCCATTCACCCTCACCCTCTGGGCCCAGCCATCCATCTGTTTTTTTACCCAGCAAACAGTTCAAGCCATGAGCAGCCGGTTCCTCCAGGACAATGTTGTGGGAAGTGGTGTCAAAGGCTTTATTAAAGTCTAAGATAGACAACATATGCAGCCTTTTCCTTATCCACTAAACAGGTCACCTTCTCATAGAAGGAGTTTTAATTAATCTTATTAGAATTTAATTATTCTAATGAGAAGCCATTTTAATTATTCTTTTGCTAACCTTTTAAAAGAAATTGGGCAGGGTGGGGCATTGCCCCTTATTCATACCTGGAAATATTACTACTCTGTAACAAATTGAAGGAGTTCTTGTCTCTGCCAGAAAGTTAGTCAAATATTAAGCAGTTGCCTCCCAGCAGAGCTTGTCCTTGGGAACCAGGATGCCCTCAAGTCTTTCGGTTTATACTTGCCCTGTTTGTTTTGCTCAACAGAGATGCAACACTAGCAGAATAAGATGCAGCATCCTGTGTTCAGGGCAAGTCAATCAGAGTTATCTTGTAGGGGTCAGCTTTTAGGTTGCTGCATGCCTTAATCTCTGCTGGTAAGATAAAACGTCCATCCCAGTCAACTGACCCTCCCCAAAGTGCACTAAAACCCAACATAGATTTGCATTAAATGCATAGTTATGGGTAGAACCTCACTTAAGGAAATCACTTCATTTTGGGAGTTAGCACACTTAATCCTCCAGGAGAGAAGAGAGCAAGGCCATACAAATTCCTGTGGTGATGGCCAGAGGAGTGTAGAAGACTGGTGTGCCTTGCAGTAAATAAGTCACTCCAGACCATGTGGGCAGGAAATTTAGCACTGCTGAGAAGAAAAGAAATGCCAGAAATGGGTATTTCAGAAAGAAAAAGCATTTGAGGAGTGATACATTAATGAATTCCAGTGGTGCCAGGTGTGCAGACGGCCAGGCTTGAACTCTGATGAGACCCTTTCTGATGCAACAGAAAACAGTTTCACTCCCAGTGTTCAGTAATCCTTCACAGAATTTTTTTACCCCCAGGAGCAGAGACCCTGCTATCCTTTAAGCACATCTCCCTCTCCATCACAGGAGAGGCAGTGAAGGGAGCCCTCCCACCCACTATTTCAATTTGTCTGACCTACTAACAGAGAATTTTGAGGCATCTGCCAGCACATCTCTGGCTTTTGTGGTTCTGGACAATGGGTGTAATTTTGTACAGTTCTGTTCCTCTTCCATACTATAGCCCTCTGCTTTACTAATATACAGTTTTCAAGGGAAGCATCTCTGAAGGTCACTGGAGGAATTAGATCTTTAGCCTACACTAAATGTAGCAGGAATCTTTTTTCGTAATGATTCCTTAAACCCGTGGCTTAGCTATAGATACATATACACAATCAAAACCAGGCCAGGAACAAGGAATATAAAAAAAACCCAAAGCCCAGGTAGACAAGGCTCTTCAAGGCTCCCCTTCTATGGAGACATATTTTGAAATTTCATATTCTCATGGAATTAGACTCTCATGGAAAGAGATTTTTGAAGGGGACTTGGCAAAATTAATGACCATGTTACTGCCTCAGGCATAGTCCACTGTTTTGGAGTCTCCAAGCAGTAGCTTTCCAGAAGTTTTTGAAACCCTGAACAAAAGAGGCATTTAAGGGGGACACCAGACCCTGTTCAGGAGCTGGGACACCTGAAGGGTTCCAGCTGAAGAAGCAGGTTTGAGGGGGGCTCAGCAGGCAGTGGTGGGTAGGGGCTGAGGCAACAGAGAAGCCAGACAGGCTCCCAGTACCATCCATCAGTAAAGTCCTTCAGACTTTTTATGTCCTCTCTAATTAGACCAGAGCCAAATCTCCCCAGCACTTCTTCTTGGCAGAACACCTCTCAGATGGAGTTAGTAGTACAGAAATCACAAAAGGATTGGTTTGGGGTGATTTGGATAGCCAAGCCTGGACCTGGCCCGTCAGTGGGATAGTCCAGTCCCCCTCACAGTGCTGGACAAGTGCCCACCATCTCCAGCAGCCCCATTCACCCTCCCACATTTCTGAGTGAAGGAAAAACCTCTGCCTTTGATCCCCAAACTCAGAACAAGTTCAACTGTGCTCTGGATGTGCCTCTGTCTCCCTCCATCTCCTGCAGCAATGCAGTCCTTGACCAAGGCTCTTGGAGCTGAGTGGGCCCCAAATCAGGCCTCAGAGTCCTGATTTGCAAAGAGACCATCACTTTCTCCGAAAGTTTCATGAAGTGAAAGTGATGCCTATGTTTCTGGGACTTCAGGTTCTAGGAGAGCTCAGACAGCTCATGGGAGAGCTCCCTCTCCCCCCACCTCAGAAAGGGCTGCTCAGCCATGCTGGATGAGTATTTCTCTATGTAACAAAGAACTCCTCATTGTTGGGTTTTTTTCCAAATTAAAAAAGGGTGCATAAAGCATAGCTATTCCAGTAAAAGAAGTCCAAACCCTGTGAAGATTTACCCTGTGGAAGAACTCAGGCCAGTGTTGGATCATGAGACACGACTGGCCCGCTGCAGTGTCAGGAAACGTGTCACTGCTTTTCCCCAGACATCAAAACCAGGAAGAAACAGTTGTCCTGGTACTGCTGTCTGATTCCAAATTGTTCAAATGAAATGAAAAAAAAATTAATTAATCCACACTTTTGGCTCTGAACTGTATAACTTAGTAATTGATCAGCATCTTCTTCAGTTGGATAACTTTTAACACATCACACAAGACAAAAAAGATAGAGACCAAGACCTTAAGTTGTACAGTTTGACTCAGGTTTCCCCCTTTCTACTATTTTGGATGTCAACGGAACTGGTAAAAGAGGAAAGCATTAAAGATAACAGAAGAGACCCCATATCCCAGCACACGGCACAGTTCAGCATCCCTCCCAGGGACAAGATGCTGCAGATGAAATCTGGGCTGCTGACAGTAGAAACACCCCACCTAATGGTTGAATTTGTGAAGCAGGCTGCAGGCAAGCAGCAGTAAAAGCAGAGGAAAAATAGTGCCAGGAATAGTAAGGAAATTTAGGGAACCATTTCTTCTCTTATTCCTGTGCCACTATGGACACCATCCAAAAGAAGTTCGTCTGGTTGATCAGAAAAACCTGACAAGTAGTAACTGGGATCCTTATGGATTTTGGGGCAGGGGGTTTCTGTGGAACACTAAAGTAAATCTCTGTTACCCGATAAATGAGCATATGGATATGTATTATCAGCTAAACAGTTTTAACTACGGCATTCACAATGTGGTTTCCAAAATGTATTAGGTCCCATGAGCTTTATTTCTCCTTTTAATTTCCATAAGCATCTTTTTATAGAATTGAAATATTTTTCACTCCTTGATGAGAATTTAGGAAAAATAGGGCAAAAAAATATTTATAGGTATCTACTTTCCTGCCAACTAAAAGACTTTTTGTATACTGAACTTTACAAAGAATCATCAGGTCAGTATTTTACCACTTATGACCTGAAGGACCTGAAACAGTTTTGAGATTTGCTACATACTTCCTGTTACTGCACTTGGTGGTAACCTCAGTGTGCCTCAGTTGTAGGTGCAAGACCTTTGTCAGCCTGTGGGGCTTTCATTTTTCAAACAAGCACTACAGCAGGCTCCCAGTGGTGCATGTCATGCAACAGAGGAATGTACTGCCAGAGGGAAAAAAAATCACTGGGAAAGTAAAGCCATAAAAATCTATAATGCATTGAACTGGTTATCCTGAAAAAGCCACCAAATAGCTGTTATGGGCTCTGTTTTAAAAAATTGATAGTGACTCCAAATAGCCAAAATGGGACATCTTATCAAAACTGTGGTGTTTGGGGAAAGTGCTCAGCATTTGCTCTCTGAAAATCAAGCTTCTTTCGTAAGATGCCTCATGTTAGGCAACCAAAAACCCTTCTAAATAAATTGCCCCAGACTCCTGAAATACAGGGGAGTTTCACAGGCATCTATTTGCTGCTACAAAAAAACCCCATGTGAACAAAAGAATTGATGTGCAGGGATGACCAGCACTCCACAGCCCTGGAGGTGAATGAAGACAGTGCCTTGTGTTTACCACAAGGAATTGCAACCACTTTCTGCAGGTTGCACACCTTGTTTGACTTGCTCAATTCCAGTTGCTGCAGTTGCTGGTTGAGATGCAGTCCAAAAAGTAGGTGAGTCCTTCCCATCACTGTGCTCCCCAAGACTTCTGGAAGGAATCAAAGAAAGAAACCTTTTGGACACTGTAGAGCCAGTCCATGCTTCTCAAGAAACAACCGTCAAGTCAAGTTACACCAGAGTGAAATCCTTGTCCCCCTTGGGATTCATACCAATAAAATGGACTATTGAAAGGCAGCTCTGGTTTGCTAATCCATTTGCTGAGATCTTTAATTCTTCTCAGGAATGGGAACAGTGCAGGAAGCAGTGATCCAAACACCCAAATAAGATCCCACCAAATGTAGCTCAACTCTAACTGTCTGAAGCTCCAGGACATTTGTTGCAGAAGACCAGAAATCCCCAAAAGACATCTTCTTTATTAACTCATTGAAATTACACACATCATGTGACAAGAAAGTCTGTACCATTGTCATGCCATACAGATTTCTTAATAAAACTGTTCTCCTCCTCAGATGGGTTCCTTATTTGTACCACTGAGTATAACTTGTGTGTTAAGAAGATTAAAATAGTAAAAGCATATAAAATAACAATCTTGTGTTCATTCTGTCATTATCAAGGAAGGAGAATGAAAAATAAAGACAAACAGCACCTGTAAATGTGTCATCAGTATACAAACTGAATTCATTTTGCCCAAGAGAGCTGACACATACCAAGTTTCATGTGACAGCTGGGAATAGGTAGAAAATAGGGTACATTAATTACACAAATGGCATGGCTTTGAAGAGAGTTCACCAAACCACACCTTCTGCAGTTTGTCTCCCGCTGCCCTTTCCCTGCTGGCTCCTCAGACACGGGCAAAGGGAAGGCTGTGTGTCAGGGAGGTGGCTCCAGCCACTGAAATAGGAGCAGTGATGGGCCAAGGACTGGGCTGGTGGGACCAGCTGCTTGGACCCTTGCTGCCCATAGGGTGGGGGTGGCTGGCCAGGACTGCACGCACGACCTGACAGGAGTGCCTGTCTCACCTTTGTTTGGTGAGGGCACTTTTTAAATGCAACCTGAAACAAACCCGGTGCTGTGGCAGGGCTGGATCAGGTTTGGCTACCTGCGGTTCAAGGCTAGCAGAAGTAGTCAGTAATTTGGTGACCAAATCACTGTGTTAGAACTGTGGAAAGGCCTCAGGCAGCTACTCCTTCACAGTCAACCTTTGAGGAAAATAGCTTTTACTGTTGAGATTGCCAGATGCTGTCGTCCCCAGAACACAAAACTCCAGAAAAAGCGAACCTTTGAACATAGCAATGGTTACCCACTGAGTAGTCCAGTGTGACCAGCAAGCATTCCAGCCCTGCTTGCTGCTTGGCCAGGGCATTTGGGCAAACCTGGGGCTGGTCTGTGAGGAGCAAACCCTGGGGAGACTCCTGACACTTGCCCTGGGCCTTTGTTCTATTCACACAAATTGCAGTGAAGGGAAGGATTTTGCTGAGGGTTCACCTTGAAGATATTTTGGAGGAGCCAAGTTCCATTCGGTTCCTTTTTGTCACAAACTGTCTGTGAAATCTTCAGTACCTAATCCATCCACATATCCTGTCTGCAAAACAGAAGATGTACTTCACAGGCAGCAGGGAGCTGAGGTGACAGCTGTGGCCAGTGTCCAGCAGGCGCCCAGCCTGGACCCACTGCCTGGATGGGAACAGCACAGTGAAACCAGGACAGAGGCTGCCCACCCACATTCCCCATCGTGCATCTGACTGGTTTTCCAAAACCACCACCACTGCTCCTCCCCTCCCCTTCGGCCCTTCCAGTGTTATTTCTCCAGGAGACATATGTAGGTGACACTGAGCAGGACAAGTGTGGTGGTGGAGAGTGAACAGAGCTGTGGTGGGAGACAGACACGTGAGCGCACAGCTCACCAGAGCAACACCCTACAAAACCAGCACTTCTTCAGCTTTAGGCTTAGTTGAGTCACAATTCCCCTGTTTTTACCCAAACCAATGCCAGCAGCTGCTCAGGGACTTCTGATGTTCCCTCTGGTGTTTTTCTTCACAGACTATACAAGTCATGTTTGAAAAAGGTACAAAGAGTGCATGTAAATTCTGTAGGAGCACAATTTCCAGCAGGAGCATGTATGAAGCTGGATGTTACTAAGACTTAGAAGAAAAAGACCTCTGCAAGTACCCCATGACACCAAACACTTCAGCACAAGGGGGTCCTAAGAAAATATAATGAAAATACAGTTAAGTCCTGATTTTGCTTGACTTTGCCTCTCCCCCACCAATGCAGTAAGGCTTTCTGATGTCAAAAGAATCAGCCTTAGTCTACGCCTTGCTTCTCCCCCTGCATAAAGAGAATGAACGACTCTTCCCCTCACCACGTCTTTATACACATAACTTCTTTGGGTCATGGCAGTCTGCAACAAATGTTTGTATGTGGATGTATTACCCTTCTGACTGCAACCAAAAGCTCAGCTGGTGTTTGCAAGTGTTGCGGTGACCCAGCTCGCCTTCTCTATGAAAATTATCTTCCCCCTCAGGACAGTGAGCCTAAGAAGGGACAGAGAAGGCCAGGCTGGGGCATTCCCCACGTTTTCCTCTACTTAAGTTGTCAGTTAAGGTTTCAGTTACACCCCTTTCCCCTCCCAGATATTTCCTATGCATTAGGTTGTTTTAATATGTATCAGGTCTAGAAAGTTCTGTCGTTTCTGCATCCCCATTGGTTCATTTGAATGTACTCCTCCCCCTGTTTAGTTTTATTGGACACTTGTTATGTAATCACTCCTTATTGGACTGTTTCTGTTGGACCCTCCCCTTTTTTTGTTTCTCTTAAAAACCCTGAGCAACTGTTGTCGCTTGCTGTTTTGTGGATTTTCTGCTGATTGATGCTATATTTTCCTGTCCCTTCGGGGGCAGGGAAATAAAGATACGAGCTACCTCTACATCAGAGCCCCTCTCTCCTCCTTTACCTTCGCCTAGTCGCTCCTTTTTCACCGTCTGCAGCCAGGCCCAACGGGGCCGAGAGCAAACTGGACACCTGCGACCGAGAGGCACAAGCGGCCCCGCTTCGTGGTGTGCAGGCTGGGCTCCGCGCACCACGAACAGCCTGCCCTTTGCTTACCGGGCACGCGTGTCTTGTCGCCTGCTGGCCACGGGGCGGACAGCGACATGCAGGCAATGTGAAAACTCAGTCTGAATACTGCAGCTGTTACTTTCTATTAACTTCAGTCTCTCGTTTTCAGAATTCACCTGGAAGCTGATAGGTGGCAGAGGTACAACTTCTGGGTGCTTCCCTTTCAAACAAGCTAACACTGAGGCTTAGTTTTGAATTAAAAATTTGGTTCGTTGTCTTCTCTAAATATTTTTTTTAAATAAGAGGACGCTGCTGTCCGATGTACACCGCCAGTGCCCAACTGTAGGCAAGGAGAAATGCAAAATCAGGTCTTTCTTTATGCTTTTTCATTTAGAAACCCAGGTTTAAATAAAAAATAATCTCGGGGGCTAAAGTACAATGACATAATTGCCCGGTTCCAGGGGCTGAAGAAAAGTTCAACTTTACTTCTAAAAACCATGAGATCACGACAACCTCCATGAAGGTCATTAAAATGTCTCTTTGAGTGTTCTGTGGCTAACGAGGGATTGCAAGAGTGTATTAAGCACCAGATTGACTGAAGGCGAAGAGGACCCTGAAGCTTTGGTAGGTTCTGTAGGCAGCCCCTCGTCCGGTGGCTGCCGTCCATGTAACCCTGCGGCAGAGGCTCCAGGCGGGACAACACCACAACAAAACCTCTGGTAAGAGCCAGAGGAAGCCACGGAAGGCAGGTTTGGGTCTCACCCGCAGCTGCTGGGACCGGCGGGGCCAAATGCGCGGCAAATTGTGGGCGGGAGCCGTGGCAGTAGCAATGTTTCTCGTTAGTGCCACATGATGGTGTTTAGGATGTGGCTTACCGGGCTGGCAAAGGTAGGGCTGCAGATTCTTTGGTTTCTCTGGAGTGCTTTCAAGCCTTTCTGTTGCTGCAGGAGCTAGGCTATGCATGTTTTCCTTTCAGCGGATTAGAAACAGTTTTTATTCAAAATGTGGGGAAACTGAGGTTGCCTCAGTTTCCTCTTGGGTTTTTTTTGAGGGCTGAATGGAAGCATTGTTATGAAAATGAAACATTTGCTTTAGGTTTTGACTTTCTATGGTTAAATTGGATGCACCTATGATTCAAGAACGTTATAAAATAACCACTGGAATAAAGTAAATGTTCTCCTTAAGATTTATTTCAAATAGAAAAATGCATTCCAATAATATTCTTTCAGCCTGACACAGAAAGCTCAAATTTCCTCAAACACTATGTTTTAGTATCTTTAAAAAATAAAACATGTTCTCATGGCAAAAATATGCTTACGAAACAGTATGTTCTAATCAAAACTGTGTTTCATGGGACAAAACAGTGCTGGTTTGTAGTAGCTGGGGGAGGGTGTTAAGGGCTGGTCTGGGAAGCTGTGCTCTCTCCTTGCAGCTGAGCCCAGACGTGAGTTCATAAGGGTAGAAGAAGCCTGCTGCAGAAGAATATAAAGTCTGATATTTTAGGATTAAGATTAAGCTCCAGCGACAGGCAGTCTAAACTTCTTTGGGATAACACCTAGAGCGTGATTTCCTTTTGCTAAATGCTGCACAAAAGAGGAGGAAATCCTAAGACCACCATAAGCCCCACAAGCTCAGGGACACTTTGTCCCTGAGCTTGTGGGGCTGTTTCTTCCCCGTCCCTGGCAATTTGTCTCACTGGCCTGCAGAGGGCGAGTTTGCCATGTCGAGATGTCTTTTTGCTGACAAGATAGGGAAAAGCCTGGCATCCTTAAGGGAGTCTGAAAAACAAATTCTGTCTGAGGATGATAGCTGAGAGTTCACTCTGCACCCTGCCCAACAGTTCTCCCACAATTCTTCATTTTGTGTGTATGACCAGCTGTTTACCAGGCATGAGGACATTGCCCAGAAGATGGTAATATCAATTCTTCAGCTGATCATTAAACATTACTATTTGTAATGGAAATAGGGATCTTTACTACCATTTCAGCAGCAGCCACAGTTCACAGCAGCACAAAATCATTAAGACTGCTCTTCCAGGAAGTGAAGAAACAGTATATGATGATTATCTGATCCTTTTCTGGTCCCCTCTACGGTCCTTAGTAGTTCACAGATATGAATTAAGAGATGCCTGTATTGACTGACTCCAAATGTCCCATACCTATGTCCAAGATTAAGACTCAAGCAATGACTTTCAGCATTACTGATCTCTGTGCCACAGGGAGTTAAATTCTCCAAAGAGTTAAAAAATATTGAGTCTGGGACCCACTGAATCACCACATATTTCTAGGAAAAATATGTTTTTCATATTTGTTTTTTCGAAGTCCATGTTTGTGATTTAAACTCATCTGGATTCTTTCACCAATTCACAAAAGAAAAACTATGAATACTTCACAAAAACAAAAATAAGATATTACAAAGAGTGCTTTTAATAAACAAAAGAATATATGTTTTCCTCTGACTGTCCACATGGAAATTCTGCAAAATTCATCCTGTGACACATGCATTTCCTATTGCTGGCTTCCCTCTCTTCCTTTCCTCTTTCCTACTTTTCCCCTTACATTTCTGTCTTGTTCAAGGGCTAAAAAATGAGACTGGAACATGCATCATGTGTTTCCAAGAAACATAGAGAACTTACTCTCTGGGTCAAATTTTCCAGTTATTATTCAATAAAGACTTCTGAGCCTTCCCAAGAGCCTCATGAGAAAGAATTTCTTTCCAACATGCAGCTGCTTATTAATTCCTGGGAAAACCCAAAAGCAAACAGAGTTTTCAGTTATGTAGTAATATTTCCATTCTGAAGTTTCACTGCTATTTTGTTAAAGAAAGCACTCACTACAAAACAGACATTAAAAAAAACCCCAACATTTTGAGTGCCATTTTTATCAGCTAGACAGGTGCACACATATACTGCATTCTGGCAACAAACCACAAATTTGGTGACAATTTGGTGCTCGAATAACTAAAATACTGGGGGAAGTGGGGCAGGCGTTTCCACTCCCCCTGTGCTCTAGGGCAGTAGCCACTCGCCCTTGGATACCTTGGGATTTTTCCCTCTGCCACCACCCCAGCTGGAGGAGCCTGGTTAGGAGGGCCTGTCCAAGTGCACCTTGGACACCCAGTGCTGCAGGGCTGCTGCCATGGTGGGAGCTGTCCTGGGGCTCATGCAGGGCTGCTCTCTGTGACAGGGAGCAGCTGTGGAGCACAGCAGAGGGTGGAGGCTTCCTACAGTATCAGGAAAGGAGAAATGCACAGCAAAGGCTGAGTGGTGACAAAGAGGAAAACTTGATTTATGCTCAGAAGAGCATGTTGCTGGCAAAGTGCAGCACTCCACAGACTCTACATCATTCCTAGATTTTTAATAGCTTGTCTTTGACCCCACAACATTTTGTGAGTCATGTGGGCAAAGCTAAGGGGAGCAGAGGCAATACCTCCGATAGCTATTTCACCAGCCTGGGGGCATTCCCTTGGCACACACAGCGCTTTTTGGCTGATAAAACTCAGCACCTTTGGCTGACTAAACCTCCTTTCCTTGCTGCAAGACCTTTTATGCCATTACTTCTGCCTTTCCTGATGCACACAGCGTTTCCAGGCTCAGTTGACAGTGAAGTTGCCACAGGGACTTAGGAGTAGCAGATCATGGAGATCTTAAAGCCCTATTACCACTTGACACAGAGTGTACTTCTACATTTTACAGGACGGAAATCATTCAACTGCTTTTCCAGATTACTGCTGACAAAAATTAACCCAGGGTGTGTTGTCGTTTAGATGATGTGGGTTGTGCAGGCCTGAAAGGAAGACTGCACCACTGGCAAACTCTCTCTAAGAAGGGCACTGTCTCCTTCACCTCACACAAGCAATTTTGGAGCTCTCCCTCTCCCCCCCAGATTCCTGCAAAGTTCTGCCACTTCAGAGCAAAAGGTGGATTTGGCAGTGCTGGCTTAATGGTTGGACTCAATGATCATAACAATCCTTTCCGACTGAAATGATTCTCTGATACCATTGTCATGTGTGATGGAAGGATTTCCATTGCACATCCTGGCCAGAATAAAGTAATGCCTGATTCTTTAACACTTAAAAGGTGGTGTTGGAGAGTTTCTTTTATTCCCTCAGTTTTGGTGACACTATGATTCTGTGATTCTATGTTGTGTCTGCAGTGTGCTCAGTACCTGCTCTGAGCACAAACCAACAGCTAAGTGGCTTTGCCTAATTGAAGCCCTTGCATTTTGTAGGTTCTGGCTCTTTCTTTCCATTTTCCATAGCTGACAAACTCTGGATGGTATTTTGCTGAGATCAACAATCAAATCCTCCACAATTTACTTCAAGGCCCCTTTGACATTCATTGATACTGTCTGCACAGTGATTTCTTTGGGTGTTATTCTGCTGCAGGCATAGATCAAAGTGCTCTCTCTGACTCCCGGCTGCTTGCCACTCAACTTGCATTCCCCAGCCACCACAGCCAGTCGGAAACTTTTCTAATGAGGCTGCTTTATCACTTAGGAACATTATCATTCAGCACTGTGGGTAGATCTGTGAGTGAACAGCTTGCTAGTAGTAAATGGTGGTAAGAAAGATGCCGTTGGCAAAGGTGGATGGAATTTTGCCCTGCAGTAGCTCTTATTCTCAACCAGCTCAGGATGCCCTTACAAATGTGGGTCTGTATAGCAAATGTGTTCCCATGTCTCCTGACAAAGATTGCAGTCTTCTCTGCTGTTCTCACCACTTAATAGTGAGTGAGACAAGTTCCTTTGTAGGGATTGCTTTGCTTCCCAAAATCTTAGAAGGATCACAGAATATCAATAAAATGAAGGTAACGGGAAATCATGGTTTCCATCTGTGACACGCACAAAACATAAAAGTCAGAATTTTGTAGAAAAGTGATTCATTGCATTAAATAGTAAGAGCTAAAGGCTGTAAAATTACTCTCAGGACTAACTTCTAAAAGGAAAAGAGGCAAAATAAAAGCGTAATTCTATTTGATGGAAACAAAAATAATTAATTACTTTTTATTATTATTTGCCAAACACATGCTTTAGTTAAACCCTGCAAGCTGCCCATGATGTCACTGGCTCTAGGAACGTGGTTGTCTCTTCTGGCAGTCGTTAGTGTTGCTGGTATGTACAACAGGTCTTCTAAAAATAGTCATGTTCAAATGAGAGCTGCAAAAACCCCAATGCAGTGATTCTCTGTGGTGTCCTGCCTCCACTCTCCACACACTTGTCAAAGACAGATTTTGTCTCACCTTCTTCTAAACTATTTTTACCCATCTTTAACAGTACAGACCATCAATTCAATTACTGTACTGAAGTATGTATGTTCAGGGAGGAGATACAAGATGCCTTTGTTTTTTAGTTCAATTAAAGGTAAGTGGTAAAATGGAAGTGACAAGATTAGCATCTTGCATGTCCTTATTATCAACTCTTCAACGTTTCCATCTTTGCTCCTTGCAATTATTTGCTGCAAATTTCTCAAATATTATTTGATGTTACCCCATCAATTTTTCAAAATTCTTTAGCAAGAAATGTTAAATGCAGGCTGGACCCAGACAGCTGAAGGTAGCTCTGTTGGGTCCCTTTTGCAAGTTGCAAAAGCCAATAACTGCACTGGAGGATGTATTTACAAAAGGTCCTGAAGGGTGCTTGAGCAGCAAATCAGACCATTGAAAAGCTAAAGCTGGACATTGATTCTTATGTAAGAGTTACCTAATTGTTATTTCTTCCCGTAAATCAGTCCACCAGAGCCGTCTTTTGTTCCATTACAAATGGCCCTTTGTGAGGACCCTTGACAGCAACTGTGAGGTTTTTAAGTCCTGTTTATTATCATTACATAAGCTTGACTGCAAGGACCAGCATTAGCTTTCTAATTCCCCTGGGAATATGAAAGGTACTGCCAGGGACATACTCTCATTGCTGTGGGAAATACAACACCTTGCTAATCTGGCATTTGTTTCATGCTAGAACCTACACTGTGAACTCTGACCATCCCTTATAGTAACCACGCAGCAGTACTCTAAAATACAGCCAGTTCAATCAGAAGAACTGCCACTGTTTTTCCACACAGAGTAAGTCCCAGTCATGCTCATGAATACTGTGTGAACTTTGAAAGCTGAGTCCTTCCTAGAAGAGGAGGACTTCCAAAAGTCCCCTCTTCTATCCTTTTTTTTTTATTTTTCTTTTTTTTTCATTTTTTTTTCATTTCTGAAGCACTAGATGAATCAGAGGAAATTCTCAGCCAAGTGTCCACCTTCCTGGTATCTGACCATTTGATTCTCAGCTTGCATATAGGTGCTAGACTTGCAACTTTGCTGTGAGTGATAATTGATCCTGTGGTGTGCAGGGGGGAGATTCTGCCTTGTAATGCACCATACCCAATGCACCAGCAGGTTTTTTCTACCAGATGGAAGGCTGAACCTGCTTTTGTTCTGCTTGCAGATCTTTCATGTTCACTTTGCCTGACTACTCAGATGTGAAGTAAAACGGTGACTATACCTTCACATTTATGATCTGGCCTGCTTTAATTTATAGCTCCCACCTCTATTTTTTGTTACACAAGCAAAGGAATGCCGTGTGAGAGACAGAGTAGCCACATGTAATGTATTTTATGAGAGCCAGTTGGTTCTTTCAAGTAGAGACTGCATGTTTCTGGCTAGGAGGAGTGCTAGATCTTCCCAGCACTGTTTCTTCTGGATCAACAACTGTGTTGCACCTTGGACGGCTCCAAGACTTGGGTGAGTTTCAGAGCTGGGCACTGAAACTGGAGACAGAAACCACCTTTTTTCTTGTCTGAAGGCCTGAGTGACAGATTTTCATACTGGAGGAGAATCATCTCATCTTGGGTGATTCATAAACTCTCTGATCCTCGACTGACACAGCTGCTTGAACCCCAGGGGCTAGGACAGGGTGAAACAAAGAACTGAAAATTATTAAAAGGCATGAAGAACACTCAGCCCATTCCATTGACTTCTGTGGGATCAAATCTGAGCTTTCTTTGCTCAAAACTGTTTAATTTATACAAACTAATCTGTTGCCCACAAATAAAGAAACATTAAATTCTCAAAGTCTGTAATTCTTAACAAATTTTATACAGGGCATTGATGCTTGCCATCAAAATACAAAAAGCTGTGTCTGAGAGAGGACAGCATAGTTTAGAGAATTGCAGCTGGAATTACTTTTACAGTCATTCTTTAGAATTCTAAATGGTTTCATCACATGTAGATATCATGGGCTAAACTGTAACTGAGTGTGGCAGAGAATCAGGGCCCCTACAAGGCATGTCCACACCTGTAATTGTCTAATGTAAATTCTAAGTATAACTTACATATTTCGGTAGGTTGATTTGCATCTATATGTGGATTATGGCTACAGTCAGTTTTTCATCAACAGTTTTCCATCAACATCTAATAAGACAGTGATTACACTTTCGCAACCATATTAAAAAAATTACTTTGCATAGATCAGGAAAGATAATAATTATAATAAAGCTTACTTGACTGTATTCAGAAATTTAGCAACTGCTTGTGGAGGATTGGCAGTGATGAAATGACATGTAAAGGAAATTACAGAAATAAGACAATTGGAGTTTCTGAGAAGAAAATTTTTGAAAAATATGTTTTTGAGAACTAAGAAAACACAGAAAAAATATCTGTTACAGAAGCAATACAAATGTGCAGCAGTGTCACACTCAGTGGTTACTATGGCTCCCTGAATAATTACAGCAAATTAAGTTCTGTAATTTTCTTTAATTCATAGACAGCTAAAATAAAATTTCTCAGTTGAAAAAAACAACCTGGTGTTTTGTTGACAAAAGAGCTACACTTAAATGGAAAAGAAGATCAAACAGCTGACTGAGAACATACTATTTTTGTATCTAATTATGCAGCAAACCTTGGAAATACCATAATGTTGCTGCTGGTTTTCAATGTTACACTTCTCTCTTCAATGTGATCAAGATGGGAAAGAACAGTGTAAGAAATACCTGAAATATGAAAAAGCAAAATTAAATTATTTCAATTTTGACGATGTACCAGTTTGTGATAGTATTGGGGACATTTATCTCCAAATTAACACAAAGTGTGAGTGATATTTTTCCTCCAGTATTAGTCATGTGATATAATCTTTAACCTGACAAAGTAAGCCAGAAGAAAGTCATAATTTGATCCTAGATGTTGCAATCGAAGTTTCTTCCCTTCCAAAGGAATTTGAAAACATGATCCTTCAGCTGATACCCTGATCCCATGTAAATACTGAGGCATGTCTGTACTGATGGTTGTTGCTATAACCTTGCAGTTCCAAGAAGCTTCACTTGCTCTTGCTGTCAAACCCAGTTGTAAGTTTTCACAAAACTTCTTACTTTTCTTTCAGGCTGTGAGTTTGAAAAATGTGTAGGAAATAACCGCAGAAAGCTATGGTGATGAGCATCCTCCTTGGGAGCACATTACCTTTTGCAGAGTTCAGCACTCCAAAGCTTGGAGCTCAGAGAAAGGGAATTTGCTGCTCTGACTTAAGTTCATACCCGTATGTATGCTTTATAAAATTGTATTTAGTTACAGAAACTTCTCATCTGTGGTCCTACAAAATTTATCCTTATTCCAGGTGTGAAATGGATGTCTGTTTCTGAGCAGGTAGATATACCTTTTTCTCTTTACACCAAATCGCATTGTTATGTAAATAATTTTTTTGTACTTAATGCATTATTTTTAGAGAAACCTCTCACTGCATAGAGACAACTAAGGGAAATAAGTTATGTTCTTCACAGCTAAGACCATGTATTTACGTGCAAATACTGTATTTAAAGATCTGTAATGATAACTCTACCTGTTTCTTGCAGATTAGGATACTACTTGAGACTACTGAAATGAGAGTCCTTGCAGAGGAATCCTAATGCAGAAGTAATAAAAAGCCAGGAGAAGATTTGCCTTAACTTTTCTCAACTAGGACCAAATGTGAAATCATAGTAGACAGAGAATATCCAAGTTAAACCCTATGCCTAATCAGTAGATATTTGAGCTACCAGATTTGCTAGTCAGGATACCTTTACATTTGGGGATAAGACAGAAAAAGGGATGGCACAAGTAAGGAGTTAATAACCTCCAATCTTGTCTGTCATCTCTCCCTACAAAATTTCAAAGTTCAGTTATACACCTTGTACTCATGCTAGCCAGGAAAGTAAACATCATCAGTGTGCTGTAAAGGGCTTTCAGCATACCCCTCATGATCATTCAAGTAGATAAGGAAAAACAAAATAAACGGAATAAAGCCATCTAGACAATACTTAACTTTGCCAGTTGAATAACAAACATGTTTTACAGAGTTGCAGCATGACTTAAGGTAGATTCATGAATCTCTCTCCTGCTCTGCTCAATTCCACCCCGTTGGGTTACTGATCTGTGATAGCTACTGACCTTTTTCCTAAGGACACCCTTGTCCCTGCCTTAGAAACCCTTCCTGCTAATAATGTTCAAGTATCTTTCCCAGATCAATTTTGACATATAATTTTTCTATGTTTTTCACACCGAGGGCACTACCATATAATTTCTCTTCCCCTGCTGTTTCCAGTATTGTCATTTACAGCCGTGAGCCTTTTTTTCTGACGCAGCTGGAGGATAGCAGCTGAGTGCAGAAACCTTTTTGCAGAGGTTTGCATGGATAATGTTGATTCTCCAGGCAGCTGCAGTGCCATGCAGCAAGCTTTAGAGCTCCTTTTTATAGATACTCTTATCAGTATGCTTTGACTCCTGGGGCCACAGTCATACCGAGAATAATCAAAATATTGGCAGTTCCCAGACTACACGTGGATGTAACTTGTCCTAACAGCTAGTAACCTTCATGGACATGAAGCTGTGAAGCCTTTAGGGAATAATGGAAATTAAGTTTTTAAAATACATTTCTGTCCTTGCTATGCAGTCTGTTCTAAAGTTCAGTGAATGCTGATGGAACAGTTCACGTGAGCAGGCTTAATCAGGCCTGCAGACTACAATTATGTAAGCATGATGCAATTTTCTGGGACAAAAACATGGAGCAAGTTCAGTATTTCATTACATTTCATTATGGATTGAGAGCCTTAATCCATGTGTAGGTGAGGATTGACTAAACACTGTAGGTAGCTGGTTATAACAGGAAATAAAGCTGTCTGGATGTGATGGTTGCATTCCTCATTCTTTTTAGCTGGATGAGTTGTCTAGTCCTGGAGTGCATTTTGTCTAGGTTAGAATATAGACACGCAGTCACACACACACACACTATATATATACACCCACACATACATGTTTACTTCTTCCTGGATATTCAATATTGCCAAATCTACTTAACCTTAACTGTTTTCCCCAGTTTTTCCATATTATGGAGCAGCAGATTTATTTCAGGTCGTGGGAAAGTAGCTCAAGCCAAATGATGCAGAGTAGAGCTCCAATGAAGCAGGGTACACTTCTGTGGCGTGGTTAACTAAGTATAGACACCAAGATGAGTGGCTGGATGGAAAATCACATGAGCTAGGGAAGCCACGTATGCTGTGGGAATTTCATCCCTTACTTAGGACACTACAGCACCCAGTCAGTAGTGACAATTATCTTTTTATATCTTCTCCAATGCTGCTGTGTTCGTATTTTTTAAACAGGGGCTATTAAACCATTTTGTGAGCAGCTAGGGTTTTTTCCCCAAAGTTTGAACTCCTATCTGGGTATGAAAAAGCAGAGCTGCTATATTTCCTGAAAATGGTGTTTCTCACTGGTATTTGTTATGAACAAATTCACCCATGCTGTTTTAAAAATATTAGGAACACTATATCCATGTACACCTATATTTACACACATCTTATTCTTTCCCAGTCCTATAATGCTTTTCTTTCCTGTAACAATTTCTATTCCTTGGCCTCCCTGAAGCCAGCAAAAAAAAAACAACCAAACAAACAAACAAAAGAAAAACCTTAGGGGAAAAAAACCCCAGACACGTTTATGATATACAAAATAATAAATATATTTCTTGAATTCTTGGATGGATAAAGAATCTTTATGGTCCCCACAGGTAGTCAAAGAAACACTTCCAGCACAAATATTATTAAGGAATTTCTCCTGATGCTCCTTCTCCACTTCTGGCCTGAAGAGTAACAATAGCTGTGGGATGGTATTTGAGGAGCTGGACCACATTTCAGCACTGCTGATACATCAAAATGGGTGATGTAGCACACATAACACAGCCTTAGGAAGCATAAAACCACTCCAGACTAATTCCTGATAAGGCTGAGAATCATCCTGGTATTGTTATTTAGCAACTGCTCTGCAAACACAAGAAGTGAAGCCTTACTCACTAAAATGCAGGGTATGAGACAAGCAAAGCTCTGAACGCCTCAGCCTGTGAAACACTCATCTGCTGTCTTCATCTGCCTTTGCGGGGAACACGTCTAAATGCCTACCCTTAAAGGGAAGTCACTATTTTAAGGACTTACTCTAGCAGCAGCACAATGAGAATTTCTACCAAACACATTCACCATAACACAAAACTTCAGGGATGAGGTTCAGATGCAAAAGTGGG